>SSNS01000431.1:375484-426295 GCA_006937985.1 Aphyosemion australe
TCTGGGCCATACTGACATCTATCCATCAATCAATCAATCCGTTAATCAAACTTTATTCCTGAAGCACTTTTCATACAGCAAGTGCAGCTGTACAATAATAAAAAATTACCCCACAACAGTCACGCCCCTCCATAGATTAAAATGGAAGATCCCTTCTCTACCTCCCTCCCAGCATCGGCTCCATCCATGATGATCCTCTCGTTTCACACTGCGATGGTGCCAGAGGAGTTTTCCTCTCCACTGTCGCTACATGCTTGTCTAGTGTGGGGATTGCTGTAAGTCTCTACACAAGTCAGTGACTCGATGCAATCTTCTGGGTTTCCTTTTAACTAATGTGCTTAATGAACTGAACTCAGTTGGAATGTTTACTTTGTGAAGTGCCCTGAGACGACTCTTGTCGGGATTTGGCGCTAAAGAAATGAACTGAATTGAGTTGAAATGAGTTAAGTGCCTGCTGTATAATCCAATGGTTGCAGGTTTGAGCCCTGTCTGTTGCTGTCGTTGTGTCCTCGGGCAAGACACTTCCCCCTACTTGCCTGCTGGTGGAGGTCAGAGGGATCAGTAGAGTCAGTGCTCGGCAGTCTCGCCTCTGTCAGGGTGCCCCAGGGCAGCTGTGGCTACATTGTAGCTCATCATCACCAGTGTGAATGGGTAGATGACTCTTTGTGTTGTAAAGTGCCTTGGGTGGTTGTAGGACCCTATAGGCACTTAATAAAATACAGGCCATTTACCATTCCACCACATCCCAAAGGTTCTGGACTGGACTGGGATCTGGTGACTCTGGAGGTTCTTGGAGTGCAGTGAACTCATGGTCTGAGCTTTGTGAAATGGTGCATGATCCTGCTGGAAGTAGCATCAGAAGATGGGTCTATGTGGTCATAAAGGGATGGACATGTTCAGCAACAAGACTCAGGTAGGCTGTGGTATGTAAACCAGGCTCAGGTGGTACTGAGGGGTCCGCAGTGGGACAAGAACATCCCACCACTACCAACCTGAAGGCAGGATGGATCCATGCTTTCATGCTGGTGACACCAGAGTCTGACCTGACAGCTGAGATCCAGACTCATCAAAGGTTTCCCAGTCTCCTCTGGTCCAGTTCTGGTGATCCTGTGTGAGTTGTAGCCTCAGGTTCCTGTTCTTAGCTGACAGGTGAGACACCTGGTGTGGTCTTCTGCTGCTGGAGTCCATCTGGAGCAGCTGGTGAGGTTCTGTAGACCTCGGTAGGAACCAGAGCTGATCTGAGCTGCTTTCATCTAGAACCAGACCTTTGACCCAAGAGATGGTTGTGGATTCAAATCCCAGTAGATCAGATGATTCTCAGTCTCTTAAAAACGCTTTCTTCTTAATACTGATGAACTCCAATTCTACTGGATTGGCAGACTGGGGTGGTGGTCCCCCTATTTAAGAAGGGGGACCGCAGGGTGTGTTCCAACTACAGGGGGATCACACTCTTGAGCCTCCCTGGTAAGGTCTATTCAGTGGTTCTGGAGAGGAGGGTCCGTCAGATAGTTGAATCTCAGATCCAGGAGGAGCAATGTGCTTTTGGTCCTGGCCGTGGAACACTGGACCAGCTCTATACCCATGGGGGGGTCCTTGAGGGTGCGTGGGAGTTCGCCCAACCAATCTACATGTGTTTTGTGGATTTGGAGAAGATGTTCGACCATTGCCGGCAGTAAGTCGGGCTCGTACCAGGTGAGAGTTGGACTCCACCAAGGCTGCCCTTTGTCACGATTCTGTTCATAACTTTTATGGACAGAATTTCTAGGTGCAGTCAAGGTGGTGAGGGGATCCGTTTTGGTGGCCTAAGGATCAGGTCTTTTTGCAGATGATGTGGTCCTGTTGGCTTCATCAGAACGTGATCTCCGGCTTTCGCTGAAGCGGGTCACAGCTGAGTGTGAAGCAGCTGGGATGAGAATCAGCTCCTCTAAATCCGAGACCATGGTCTTGAGTCGGAAAAGGGTAGAATGCCTTCTCCAGGTCAGGGGCGAGGTCCTGCCCCAAGTGGAGGAGTTCAAGTATCTCAGGGTCTTGTTCACGAGTGAGGGAAGGGTGGAGCGTGAGATCGACAGGCGGATTGGTGCTGCATCTGCAGTGATGGGGGCGTTGTACCGGTCTGTCGTGGTGAAGAGAGAGCTGAGCCGAAAGATGAAGCTCTCAATTTACCGGTCGATCTACGTTCCTACCCTCACCTATGGTCACGAGCTTTGGGTAGTGACCGAAAGAACGAGATCACGGATACAAGCGGCCGAAATGAGTTTTCTCTGCAGGGTGGCTGGGCTCTCCCTTAGAGATAGGGTGAGAAGCTCGGTCATCCGGGAGGGGCTCGGAGTAGACCCGCTGCTCCTCCACATCAAGAGGAGCCAGTTGAGTTGTCTCAGGCATCTGATTAGGATGCCTCCTGGATGCCTCCCTGGTGAGGTTTTCTGGTCACGTCCAACTGGGAGGAGACCTAAAGGAAGACCCAGGACACGCTGGAGAGATTATGTCTCTCGGCTGGCATGGGAACGCCTTGGGATTCCCCTGGAGGAGCTGGCCCAGTGGCTGGTGAGAGGGAGGTCTGAGCCTCTCTCCTCAGGCTGCTGCCCTGCAACCCGACCCCAGATAAGTGAAGGAGGATAGATGGATGGCACTTTAGCAGGTCTAGATGTCTAAATGCTGCTTTCTGATTGGCTGATCAGACATTTGAGTCAACAAGCAGCTGAACTGGTGCTCCTAAAGTATCTAATTAAATCCATAAACAACAAATGAGTAAAAATTAAAGCAAATGTCTGAAAATATAAACTCCCAAAGATGTTTTTAAGAGGAAGTCTGAAGAGAGGAGTTCTGACTCTCCAGCAGCTGCTGACTCCCTCCTCCACCTCCTCCTCCTCCTCCTCCTCTTTAGGGAGGAGCGCACCTCCTCTGGCTCAGTCGAGCGCCGGCTCTCCTCCGCGCGTCATGCGCACATCCTCACTCACCGGATACCGGAGAGACTCCCGACACGCACACCGACACCGAGCCGCTCACTTCACGGACTGTTGTAATCTAACAGCAAAACATTTTTTATTTAAATTTAAAGTGAGAAGGCGGGAAATCTCCTCATTTATTCACTTTCCCAACTGTCAGCAACAATGGTTCTGCACCGGAGGACGGGTTCCGGAGGCTGGAGGTTCGGCAGGACGCACTCTTTACTTCACCTGGTTCTGATCCTGCAGCTGACGGTTTGGGACACGGTGAGTCCAGATTTACTCTGACTGAGCAGAAACAGTCTGAAATCAGCCCAAACGCAACAAACGTGTAATTTAATAATAATAACTTCAAATTCATTCCAAAATAAATGTTTGCATTTAATACATTTAAATTCCAGCCTCCATCGAGGTGTTTTCATGCTTGTTTCCTCTTCCTCCTGCATGTTTAGCAGAAAAACGGCTAAAATGATGAATATGATGTTATAATAAAGTTAAAGTCACAAACTTTTCATGTGGATTTATGAGCTCCCATCTCTTTTATTGGCCTCATGCTGGAGTGTGATTTAGGATCATCATTCCCTGGATGATTGCTCACTTTATGTTCCGTTATTTCCCCTGGAATCATCAGATCTACAGGACAATATTCCACAGATACACTTCTGATCTTCCACACGTTCTCGTTGCTTCACTCAGACGTATAATAAACACACATCCACCTTAGGATAAATAAATGAGAGGACAACGTCTCCTGTGGCTCCATTACGATGGACGCTCGCCTGTCTCTGCTGCAAAGAGAAATCATTAATATTTTTCTCATAAAATGCATAAACTGGTCTGAACACCAAATATTTTAGATAATAATCCAGGGTGATTCATCTGAACTTGGTCCTCCTGTAACTTCTAATCCTCTTGAATCTTTTCCTGCCATTGACTCTTCCGGAGCTTTTGAACCCTGACATTAAATTAGCCTCCCGTCTGCAGCCGGGGGCGAGTCCTGCCTCTTCCTTCAGAACGAGCAGCCCATGGAGTCAGTTCTAAAGGCCACAGGTAGCCGGAGCAGAGGCCAAACCCAGAAGATGATGTCACGTTTCCCACATCCTGCTGACGGTCCATCGATGTGATCGGATGGGGTTAGCGTTAGGATGGAGGGTAGGGTTAGGGTTAGGATGGAGGGTAGGGTTAGGGTTAGGGTTAGGGTTAGGATGGAGGGTAGGGTTAGGGTTAGGGTTAGGATGGAGGGTAGGGTTTTAGGATGGGGATGATGCTTCTGACTCATCCAGTGGTGTGAGGAGAGAATGTTCAAGGAGAGAACTGGGAATGGGAGCAGCGATGCCCAGGTGGTCGGCTTTGATTGCTTTAACACTGGTCAGAGTTACAGTTATTTTATTTAGTTTGTGAGATTTGGGAACCGATTTAGAGCAAATAAGCAAAACAACATTTTAGGAATTTAAAGTCTGGTCATGAGGATCCAAGAGGGAAACCCAGACCTCTTTTCCCACTCTCCTGTTCCTCCTATTGGATCCCCAAGTGTTCCCAGGAAACCTGCAGGAGGAATCAGCTGACTCCTTTAGATGAGGAGGAGCAGCGGCTCTTTTCTCTGAGTTCAAACATATTAAAGTTGTACTTACAAGCCCAATAGGGTCGTTGGGTCTGCATCCAATCTGAATCCGTATTTGTGTCTGAGCTCTCACCATTACTCGTGTTTGACTGCTATTGTGGTCGGACGTTCTTTTTTTCGTTTTAGTTTCATCAGATAAAAGTTTTCCTTAGTTTCTTCTGAGGCTCCATCATGATAAACACGTTAGAATAAATGCTAACCAGGTATAGCTCGTCTGTTCTGAGGTGTAAACACGGATTGTGACTTTGTGAGACTTCAGGGCAGCGGTCCGGAGAGGCTGAAGTTACAAACGGGGCGTTCTGCTCACAAGGAGCGGAGGAGGCTGAGAGACTGTTCATTCACCCTGTTCAGGGTCATTTTAGCTCCTAGTGGCTCAGGAAAATGACTTCAAACTATGAAAAAGGTACTGAGTGTGCCTTCAAGCCAGGTCACGTGAAGATGCCCATGACTCCATCCAAAAGACAAAGAATCATCAACAAACTAAAGCTTTGTAGATTAATTTGACTCTAAATGAAATAATTATTGATTTAGAAACCTTTTCTTTGATGTAATCAACATGATTAATCAGTGTTTATTTATAATCAATCACCAAGTCTAATGTACTCTCTTAATATTTTCACCACATACTTTCACACTAATACTCTCCAGATACCATAAACGTGTGGAGTTTTTACTGTTTAGCGAGTTTACTCACATCAAGTGTCATTTTAACTCTATATATGCTCACGTTTACTGAGAACGAATAGATTTGCATCATCAGCAAAGTATTTATAAACGTCAGTCATTTACTGTTATGACAGACACCGTTGATACAAAATGTTTTGGTCCGATAACTCGTCCCTGTGGCACTCCATGGGTAACATTAGAGAGCTCTGGCACAACATCATCCACATGTACACATTGTTTTCTATTTTCCAAATAAAAATTCAGCCTAAAAGTGTTTTTTTTGTCTAATTCCACACTTCTCCAGCTTCCTTATTAACTTTGAAAATCAATGACTTCTAATGCGTTTTATTAAAAAATAGATAAACTCCCATTATGCTTTTTTTACTGGTGACGGCACGTCGGTGGAAAAATGCCTCTATTCAGATGAGAGGAAATCAAATATTACTAAAACTGTTATCATTTTGATTTTATAAGAGTCGGACAAATGCTTTTATCAGAGAGCACTACAGAAGCATGGAAATTGGTTTTGTCACCTTTTGACCCAAGTTTCTGACATTCCCCAGCCTTTGAGCAGAGCTAATTGACTTGAGTCATAATTACGACACAGGGGCGAGAGTGGGATTTATCTCCAGACACCAAAGCAACCCGTTACCCAGACAGGAAGCCATTTGACTCGTCAGAAACGTCTCAGCATAATTTACCTGAGAGTGAAAAGCCTCCAGCAGATTGAAATCATCACACAGACTCACGATAATGATGTCACAGACCTTACAATAATCCATCCTTTGCATCACCGGGATGCTTTGAATGCAAATGACGGTGGCTGACCTGAGACGCCACGCGCGCCCGCCCCGAGAGAACGACTGAATCAAAACGTTAGCATCCAGGCTGCGGGGTAATGATAGCTAAGGTCTTCTGTCTCCGACACAATCAGACTTTATTACCCTTCATGAACTGAAGTTATTAAAACATCTGCCAGACTCATGAGTCACTCCAGATTCTCCTCATATCACCAAACGGCTAAATAACTCGTTCTGGGACCTCAGAGGAGAAAATGTCCTGGTATTATCTCGCTTGTTTGAGAGGGCAGATATGACTACAGCGTATTCATGTAAATACACTGAGATTATAGACCACCGAGCTGAGATGGATAAAATAATGTTTAGCTTTGTTACAGTAAATTCTTCTGCAGCATGCAGGCTAATAAAGGATGCAAACGCAGGAATCTGCAGCCGAGTGGTTTAAAGTCTAACAGAATATTTTTCTGCTTCTCAGTCGGAGTCCATGCACCCAGACTGCGCTCTGGTGGTGCAGCACATGAAGGCTCAGGAGCAGTGCAGCCAGGTTCTCCGACAGGAGGAAGACAACCAAACCTCTAGGACAGGTGAGAGCGCTTTATTCTGCTGTGGAAACAAACCAAAGAGAGGAGGCGGTCATGGAGCAACCAGCCGCTCCTCTCTGGGTTTTCCTGGATCTGTTGGGAGGAGAGGGAATGAGGGTTTGTTTTTTTAACTGGGATTAAAAGTAAATTTTAAATCATGATCTCTAGTCAGAGATTAGAATCTGTTTTCACTTTCATAAAGTTTCTTTATTTGAGCTCAAATAGAGCAACAATAAATTTGTTTCAGAAGTTATAGATAAATAACTCATCGTTTTCCAGTTCTTTTGCTTCCTTAAAGACAGAAACCTGGAGGTATTTTTAACCCTTTGAACACAAATCCACATCAGACCACTCATGGCCTTAAAGCAGGAGAAGTCAACGCCCTTCCCATCAGGCAGACGGGACAGAACCCCACTGACCTGGAAAAACATTTACAAGAAGTCATTCATTCCATCTGCAAATTTCTGCTTTAAACAGCATAAACTAGATTATACTGGTTATGCTGGATGTGTCCTGTGTGTGATTGTTAACGTGATTTTGAATGTGTTTTCAGAATTTAGGGGTTTAGAAGGGTTTGTATTTTTAATTATTTTTTCTCGCCGTGTCAAAACAAATTTCTGTTTTTATTCTAAAACAGACAATAAAGATATCTATCTATCTATCTATCTATCTATCTATCTATCTATCTATCTATCTATCTATCTATCTATCTATCTATCTATCTATCTATCTATCTATCTATCTATCTATCTATCTATCTATCTATCTATCTATCTATCTATCTCATCTCCCTTCCCCAGGGGCCAGTATCCGGGCATGTTTTTGTTGTTTCCCTGCTTCAACACACCTGATTTTAATCAGCAGGTGATTACTGATGAGCTGCTGAGCAGGTGAATCAGGAGTGTTGGAGCAGGGAAGCAACTAAAACATGCTGGATAGCGGCCAAAATGCAGTTGTTTACCCCTGCCTTAAAGCCTCCAGCTGGAGCATCAGGATTAGTACCTTCATCAGAAACCTGCCATATCCAGTCCTACACGTGTCTGCTGCCCCCTGGTGGAGGGTCTGCAGGTGGCAAGGGCCTAATTTATTTATTTTTTTTGTCATAAAATGACTAGGGGTGGGATTCGATTAAAAAATTAATCTAATTAATTAGAGGCTTTGTAATTAATTAATCTTGATTAATCGCATTTTAATCCTTCAAGATAATTTGCCCTGAAAGCAATTTTTTAAAATTAAAAATAACGAGACAGAGAATCAAACAATAGTCAATAACATTATTATTGTCATGTTGTTGCTCCCCCTCCCCTGAAGGTGTGTTTTCCCTTAACTGTGTCCACCTGCCTCTTGTTACCTGATTACCCATCCCAGTGTGTATATAAGCCTTGTGTGTCTCTAGTGTGTTGTCGGTTTGTCTTCCTGCGTTGTCCTCCTGTGTTCCTGTCTCCTGGATTTTTTTTTTGGTTAAATTAAAGACTTTAAACTTCCTCACCACCTGCTGGAGTTACTCACCTGCCAACTGGATCCCACACTCACCAAATCATGACAATTATTGTAATTTCTAATCTTTTAATTTCTAAAAAAAAATGCTTTTAAATTGTATTTCAACTCAAAATAGAAAAAAATATATACGTATATCACTGGCAAAAATAGGACAGACCTAAAAATACAATACTATTAAGTACATTTTGATAATGGTATTGTCTTTAAAATAATAATAATAATAATAATAATTGATTTGATTTAGCATCATTAGAGACAGAAATGAAGGCAAAAACACATGAAGAGGGATTTCTGATCACTCATTAGATTGTAGTTTTAGTTGAGTTTGGATAAAAAAGGTTTACATGGTCTTGTAGCCAAGGTTCTGAGCTTTCTTTAGAGGTGCAGCTTGACTAGATTGATGTTTAGGGCATGGATTCTGCTGCTAAACTTCAACATCCCCCAGTTGGGGGACCCTCGGGCTTAAAGGGTTAAATGCGTAAATTTTTTTTTACGCGTTATTTTTTTCTAATTAATCATAATTAAAGTGTTAAATTCCCACCCCCATTATATAGCTGTTTTATTACCATTGGACATTAAATAATTCCATTTTAATTTTAATATTAAATTTTTTAATTTAATTTAATAATAGATTTTAAGCTCTTATTGATGGTTTTTAATGCTCTTAATGGTTTGGCCCCATCCTACAGCTCAGACTTGCTGAGTTTCAGCACTAGCAGTAGATCCCTTCGGTCTTCTTCCCAGTTACTAAACATTCCAAGAACAAGATACAAACACTGGGGAGACCGGGCTTTCTGTGTAGCGGCACCCCGACTGTGGAACCAGCTCCCTCTGGACTTACGCTCCATCTCTGACCCTGGCCTTTTTAAATCTGAACTCCAAACCTTCCTATTCAGGAAAGCTTTTAATCCATAATGTGGATTTTTATTAGTGCTTTCATCTTATTTGCCTTTTTGTCTGTTTTGTGTGTTACTTATGTTTTGTCGTTTTCTCTTTTTTGTGATTTGTTAAGCACTTTGGCTGTCTAGTTGACTGTTTTAAAGGGCTATATAACCAATAAATGAATGAATGAAATGAATCATTTTAATAATATTTTTTCCATTTAAAGACTTTAAAGGGTTAGGTTGGAATCGTTTAATCCAACAACTTGAAGTTATCGCCAAAGTGAATCAATTTTTGTGTACAACAAAAATAATTTGCTTTTTGAAGGGCAAAATCACCAAGATGGAAGTCTTTTATAGCAACAAAATTTCTGTTTATCACATGAATAAACTCAGAATATTTATGTTCAGATTTGTACTAAAATGCCTTTTTCTGGCCTATTTTGAGGAGTACACCTGGGGAAAAATCACCAAGTTGAGCAAAAACCTCCATCCTATCCTTCTGATCTCCAAAGACAAGAACTTCCGTCTTGTCTTTGTTTAACTGGAGGAGGTTTGACTGCATCCAGTCATTAACTTGCTCCAGACACTGACAGAGTGAGTCTAGGGGACCACAGTCACTAGGTAGATCTGAGACTAGTAACGTCATGATTTTGGCTCTCATCTTGAAATGTTTGGAGCCATCTGCTCTAGAACCTGCTGGACGGTGGCCCTGGAGGGCCAGGACTGGACCTAGGGTATTTTAATCTCTATATCTTATTGAAGCATGAGTTAAAGACACCTAATTAAAAATACCCAACAACAAAAACTCTAAAAATGTGAGGATGTTTGAATAAAATAGTGAACATTGCTAGATTCCTTTCTTATTGTCCTAACATTAAACATTATGATTTATTTGTATTTTATTATTATTGCTCCAAACATGTTTTTTATCCTTGTGGAAGTGAGGTGTGCTGTAAGATGATGTTAATCTCAGAGAGAGATTATTAATCCAGGTAAAATATCTGCAGCCCAAAATCAGACGATATAAAAATAGGGAAACATTTTAACTCTAAAGTGACTGCAGACTAAATGAAGGTTATTATAGGTTTTGTGTTGTGTTTGCATCATTAAATCAGAGCTGATGCTTCTAAAACTTTATTTTATTCCTACAAAGAAGCAGCAACAGATCATCTCCAGAAGAAACACGTGAAAAGCTCCGCTCTGCATCAGCAGCTTCTCTTTTGTGGGTTTCAGATAAAATTGCAGCCATTAGGATGGATTCAGAGGTTTAATAGTCAGACTTTGCTTCAGACACGGTCATGATGAGACGTGACTACCTTTTGTTTCTCTGTTTCTGGGATTATAAATGTAATTTCATGTCTTTTTCTAGATAATTAGTTTAAATGGTCACGTTTTTACTTCCTGCTCCTGCCGAGGTTCATGTTAAAGACCTCAAAGACAAAAACCGAAAAAGGATTTATGTTTAGTTTGAATCCTAGAACTCTAAGCTATGGTAAAGCCATACTATGCAACTTTAATAAATCATGTTCTTGAGCCAGTTTGTGCTAAAATGACCTTTACAGGGTTAATGATGTCACTCAGACCCCCACCGCCCTCTGTGGCCAGAATACCACACTTGCAACTTCAGAGTGGCGGTCCGGTCCCTGTTGGACTTAGTAAAGTGGAGCTGACATGCCTGGTGCTGCAGTCTGCTTCCAGCATGTTTCCTGCATGTTTTAGATCATGAACACAGCTGATGTGTCTGATTTAGTGATGAACCGCTCCTGTAGACACTAATGAAGGCTGAGGAGATGTTTCAGCTGTTAGATTAAGGTGTTAAAAAGACCAACGCACAGCCAGAAGAGAAGTTTCACTTTTGGTTCCACTAATGGACACTTGGGGGTGCTAAAAACAAGCCAGAACTGCCAAGTGCTCCTTTAAAACACAGTTGTGACGCATCAGAGGGGGGGTTATGGGAGAGGTTTAAAGTGGTTTTACGACTTTCTAAAGATCTGTTACTGCTTTAACTTGGAAGCTTTTTTAGTTCTTGTATCTGATCATGTTCAGAGAAATGTTCATTTTTTGTTTTTGATGTTGTTTAAGCACTGACCTTTGACCTCTGACTCATTCAGACATTAAAAAGGGCTCCTAAAAAGTTGTTCAACACAAAAACGTGACAGAAAATAGAGTTTTAGCACCAACGAGTTCATTTCTAAAGAACAGAGGGATGAAAACGCGTCACGCAGCAGGATCAGCTGATAAATGACCTCTGGTTCAGGCTCAGGTATCCTGAAAACACCTCAGCATCTTCTGAATGAACTAGAGCCAGGATAAGGGAACAGCCAGACTGATGGATGGATAGAGCAACACCTTTAGTTTGTAAAAAGCTGTTGTTGTTTTTTGGTTGGAGGTGTGACTCTGATCCAGACTGCTTCATGCAGCCAGCCTGCTGATTGCACTTCCTGTATCTAATGACTGCTTTTCTTTAATCAGAAGCAGAGAGAGCTCAGCTGCTTCCTGTTATCAAATCACCACCTCTCAGCCTCCAACAATCAAAGGAAGTAATCAGGTGAGGGAAGATGTAGCTCTCAGGTAGAGCCAGGCGAGATGCTTCCTTCGTCTTTTCTTCTGCAGCTCAGACAAAACAAAACACTTGAACAGCTCGTCTTTCTGGGTGACTGTTCTTCATTTTCCATCTGAGCTGACGTCTGAAAGGCGTGTTCACTCCGCCTGAAATAATCCCCGTTTTAAAGCGTTTACAGCTGATTCCAGTCGGGTTCCTTCACCCCGTCAGCTGGTCGAGCTGCTGCTGCTCATCATTAATCACATCGTTTGTGTTTGAGCACAGAGACGATGGTCAGCATCAGATCTGGTATCACCTGCTGAAATGTCAGGAAAAGCAGATTATAAGTTGATTTTTCGTTGCCTTTAGATTATAAATCAGGTGATTAATAAAGAGCTGCTCAGATGCACAAAGACTCACGTTTAATCCACTTTTAATGAGCTTCAGATCCATGAATATTCACCTGAGTTACGACCGTCTAGAGGAGAAGCTTTAGGGTTACGTTGGTCAGCCCAGAGGGTGGAAAGAGAGAGACGGGGACTGAATGCAGAACTAAGGCCGGCCAATATGGGATTAACATAATATCACAATATACAGAGAAGTTCACCTCAATAACAATAAATGGACGATGACTACATCTGAAAGTAACATGAGCCTCGCCTACACACATCTTTTCACTTTTTCCAAACCCCTGATATATTGACACGGGCAAAATGACGTAGGTAATAGACAAAAGTATCGGTATTGGTAAATGTTCGGTATGTAGTCCTCTTGAACTCAGACTGCTGTCACGTTTCTGTAAAGTTTCATGCTGACCTCTGATTTGTCTGGAAGGTGGAAATCAAAGGTGTTTTTATATGAAAAAAACAACAGAATTTTATTGGACTCAATGTGTGAAAAACATGAATTAAAAAAAATCAGGAAAAAAGTACAAATATTTGTTTTAAATCAGAAGTTGAGTAAAGCAATAAAACAGAAAATCAAAACCTGAGCAGGTTTTTCTGTCCTGTTACCTCACGCTAACTCTTTGATTCCTCTTATGAACAGAAACTGAAAGAGTTTAATGCCAGACTCCAATAGCAGCAGCCAGCGTTTAAAGTCCTTCGTTTCCACACATCTGTCTCTCTTTGCTGCTGACATTTCCACGGTTCATTACACAGCTCGACCGCTCTGCCCTCTTCATATTCTCAGGTCAACCTCAGCTGCCATTTTCACAACTAATTACCAGGAGATGGAGCGTTGTGCTGCTTACTGCAGCAGCAAATGGATTTGTAGGTTTGGCTTTGCTTATAAAGGTTTGTTCAGATATCGAAACATTCATGACCTGTTTTCTTGCAGCACGGCGGTGCAGTTAGTTAGAAATTATGCAGAATTTTATTGGACTCAATGTGTGAAGGTTGCAGGTTTAACGTCCTTAAAGGTAAAGAGACCTTTTGCACCCAATTACTGTAACGGCTTTAGAGATAATTATCATCATGATCGGCGTCGTTGTCGTGATCATCAGTTTTATTTATAAAGCACCTTTAAACAGCTCGACGGTTGCCCACGGTGCTGAAGACTACCTAAAATCAACTATCAACTATAAATCAACTTGCTCTGAAGTCAAGTTTGAACTCAAGAGTGTTTGTGAGATTCCCCATCTGACCGGAGTGTGTGAAACGGTTCGTGTGCTGTGTGGCCGGACACCACACACCGTAGAGCCGGCTCTGGCATATCAGGGATTTTTACGTGTGTGGTCTCATGCTTGGAAAATCATCGGACAAATCGAACATTCTGCTGTGTGAATCAGACCATAGGTTCTAGGTCTGAATGTACATGAATGGCTGCCCCCCAATCTCATCTGGGGTTGTCACCAGCTGTAATAACAAGAATAAGGGGAGGGGGGAGCGATGTAAGCTATTCTGTAAACAAGCGACTAGAGACGTAGGCATGTAGCCTGGCCAGCCATACCAATGCTTCCTTAATGGGTTCTCACCGAGCCAATCAGCGCTGAGCAGCGTACGTCACACACCGCCACGCTCAGTTTCTCATAAACAAGGAAGACGACGCCTGAAGCGGAGCTCGCTGCAGCTCTTTCCTCTGTTCTAAATGACTTGGACACGTCTTTAAAACCACAACAAGGATTAGCGCTGAAAGCCTTTCTTCTATAGAAAGATGTTTGTGCTGTGCTACCCACAGACATATATACGTAGACGCCTCGTGGACTGGAGCTGCCGTAGTGGACGGCCGCCATCTTAGATGGGTCTCTATTTTTCCCCAGTGCATTCATTTCTACTGAGGAAGGAGCTCACCCAGCTAAAAACACATTTTATCGTGGTGTCACCTTTACTTGCGCTAATGGAGCAACAAGTAAAAAATGCCAGAAATCTGGGGTTAACTGCAGTGCAGCTTGGCGTGAACAGTGAGAGGGAGAATGTTAGCAGTGCTCCTTTGACGCCATCTTTGACTACAGCTAAAAAACTACAGCTCGATTAGTTGTCATTGTTTCCGATTGGTTATTTTTGAGCACCCTCATGGTGCTCGCTGCCTCTGAGTATCCAGACTAGTCCTCTGTGTAGAATAGACAGAGGGAGAGTCTGGCAGGCCCGTCTAGTACACCATCATGTATGCAGATGATGCTGTGGTTTTAGCAACAGATGAGTGTGTTTAGAGAACTCTGGATGATGCTTGGTGCATATTTTACACCAATCTGTGGTCACAGAGAAGCTGTTTATGAAGGAGATACAATAAAAGTTTGCTTTCACAGGAGGAATAAAGCATAAAGGACACTTGTATAAAACTTGTCATCTTAATAGGAAATCCTTTCATCGTCCCTCATTTGCTTGGCAGTCGTATCTGACATCACAGGGTTTTCTGCATACATGTAAATCATAGTTATGGTTTATTTTCTATGCATGGCCTCACTAATGAAACACGCACCCTGCTGAACCACCAGCACCCTGAGAAGTAAAGGTGAAGCTCACAGAAGATCAAATATAGTTCCTCTCACATCTAAGCAGAGGTACCGTGTGTAAATAACAGAGCTGGAGCAAACTGCCAAGGCTCTGAGGAGAAAATAAAGACCTCACATCCAGGCTGACATTTGATCCATCTAAGACTTTTCTCCTCTTCATGTCCGCCTCTCACAATGACAAATCTTTCTTCATAACTCTGGCCAGATGGGTTTTTGTCGAATGCAGAAATGTCAGACAGGTGAATCCGTGGATTTTGCCATGAAGCAGGTTGGACAGAAAAAAAGTCCTTAATACAGTCAGGGCTGACCTTTCACTGCTCCGACAGCAGGAAACAACACTAGAACCACGTCAGACTGCTGCGTTAGCCGTGTTTCCACTATAGGAGTTCTGGGAAGATTCTGGGAGGGGGGGAATTGACCAGGAGATACGATGGCCCGGTCCTCTCAGCCATTGTGTCTCCATTCAAAATCGCCCCTTTCAGGACTTTGCTAAGATGTCAGTGAATCGCGGCTGCTTCATCACTTCAACTTCACCTCAGACCCATGCACCGTTCAAAAGTAGCTTCTAAACCTTAGTTTAGTGTTAGTGAAGACACAACAAACCAGAACCAGTTGGAAATGGGACCTTTTGCATGAAGTAACTGATGGGGTTTGTGATGGTGAGGGAGACAGTTTGTCACTGAGACCACTGATCCTTCAGGATTGTGTCGCTGCTGCAGGGATTTACTGAGATCGTCTCCAATAGTTTCTGTAAACAAGGCAAAAGTTACCGATAAGGAGAGCTGACAGGAGCACGTCTATCCATTCACTCTAAAAGCTGCTGGGATGTCACGAGTCAGATCTCCCACCAGTCTGGAGGACTCCATACAGCTTTACTGTATTTAGATAACAAATGAAGATGTCATCTGCAGCTCGCTGCGAGTGCAATGACAGAGGAAAACATGAGTGAAAGAGGAGTTCAAAGCCCCGTTTATCCGTGGAGATGTCCGCTTCCTCACAGCTTTGGCAGCAGAACCGGCTTCAGCCGCCAAAAGCTGTGTTTTATTATGAATGAGTGGCGGCGTCTCTCCGTGCAGCCGACGCAGGATGGAGGAGCTTTGATGCACGAGGCGTTGTGGTGCAGAGAGACGAGCACCTCATTACCGCCGTCTCTCATTACACACACACACACACACACACACACACACACACACACACACACACACACACACACACACACACACACACACACACACACACACACACACACACACACACATGCACACACACTGATCTGGGACGATTAAAGGAGTCAGGTGTGCTCGGAGCAGCGGGGAGGATGTTAGAGGTGTGAGGACATCAAACAGCCGATGGAGGGAGATCCTCTATCCAAACTACCATCAGAGGATTCAGGAGCTGCAGGATCAGGAGGCATTCTGAGACAAAAATCGTTCCTGTTTGTCCGTTCCGACACTTTCTATTTACCAGAGGTCGGTTTGTTGAGGTAACAGATCCAGGAGACACTCATCAGCCTCTCCTGGGTGATTCCAGGTTGTTCCCAGTCAGAGTTTAGGTAAACCTCTGGGGAACATCTGGTTTTAAGTCTAAAACTAGTAAAACCCACAGTTTTTAACAAATGTGTTAAAGTTTAGATGCTTTGATTCAGTTTTTCTGAAAGGATGTGATTGTGTTGCTGTTCATCATCACTCTGGAGGATTTGTGCTGTCTTCTCGTTTCAGGCTGTCCAACACACTGGGACAACATCGGTTGCTGGTACCGTGCCGAGGTGGGACAGCTGGTCACCGTCTCGTGTGCCAACGTCTCCCAGCTGTTTGCTAACACTCAAGGTAAACAAACAACAACAAGCCAGCCGTGACTCAAATGTTTGTTGCATTCGGTCCCAGTTTGGATCTCTGTCCATGAATCCAGAATCAGGCTGAACTGGTTTTGTACCTCTAACTGGGTCGTGTGGTGGAATGGATGTAAATGCAAACAAACTGCAGCCATGCTACAAAAAATCTTCATTCTGTCTCAGTTTGCTTGTCTGCATGGAGGTGTTGGTGCATAAAGGTTGCAGGTTCAACACCCTGCTGGGGCCTTTCTGCATGTGCAGTGGTCACCTGTGCAGGTAGTTAGTGACCATAACCTGAACTTGGACTGTTGGGTAAACAAAATGAACAAACTCCTCCAAAGTTATGTACCTATAGATGACCTGAGAAAGGTTGGAGAAGGCTTTGAGACAGATCCCAGATGCTTGTAACTACTGTGACCCTTTTGAGAGAAAAGTTATCAAGTCACTGAAGGAATTAGGAATCTGTTGCAAACTTTTCAAGATGTTTTGGAAATTCCCTCATGAAGGCTTTTTTGTAATTGCTCACCACAGAACAAAGATGGATGAAGCTGTTGTTGGAAAGTGAAGTCGCCTTCATCCTCCCTGTTAGTTCTGGCAGAGAGGACGAGACCCAGAACCACCCAGCTGGTGCTACTGGGCTTAACTCCTGTTTCCTCTTCAGGAGTTAATCTTCTTGCAGCCTTTAGAGCAGACGGACGGGTAGTGAGAACATCCAGTGATGAGGCTGTTTGGTATATTTAGAGGTCCCCCAGGACCTGTTTCTGTTTTCACTGAGTGGTTTATGAGGATCAGTCACGTTTCCACATGCATACTGGTCAGACTGTTTACGTGACCTCGGCATTCTCCGGACCCCAAAGGTCTGTGGACCCTCGTATTCTCCAGACCCCAGTCTGGTCCAGCTGGCTTGTCTAAACAAAACAAAAAACAAATGAATAAATGTTGCATTGAGTACAGTCATAGATGAGATTATGGAAATAAAACTTTCAGGACACTTAGGGGCTGAACTGGGACAGACTGAGGGGACATTTGAGAACCTTCAGTTAAAGAAACTCAATAAAAATAAGGACGGTGATATCCCTGATAGCCCTGAGATCAGAACCACTGTAATTCTTGGTGTTATGGATCCAATAAGGTGTTGAAAATGTTCCTCAGAGGTTCTGGTCCTCAGAGGTTCTGGTCCTCAGAGGTTCTGGTCCATCCTGACATGACAGCATCAACTCCATCCATGATGAGAACGTCCCGTTCCACCACATCCCAAAGGTTCTGGACTGAGATCTGGTGACTGTGGAGGCCGTTGGAGTCCAGTGAACTCATGGTCATGTTCTAGAAACCAGTTAGAGATGATCTGAGCTTTGTGACCTGGTGCATGATCCTGCTGGAAGTAGCACCAGAAGATGCGTCCATGTGGTCATAAAGGGTCAGCCACAAGACTCAGGCAGGCTGTGGTGTTTAGACCAGGCTCAGGTGGTTCTGAGGGGTCCACAGTGGAACCAGAACACCTCCACCATCATTACACCACCACCATGCTGAAGCGTTGACACAAGAGAGGTGGATCCATGCTTTCATGCTGGTGACACCAGATTCTGACCTGACAGCTGAGATCCAGACTCATCAGACCAGGAAAGGGTTTCCAGTCTCTTCTGGTCCAGTTCTGGTGATCCTGTGTGAGTTGCAGCCTCAGGTTCCTGTTCTTAGCTGACAGGTGAGACACCTGGTGTGGTCTTCTGCTGCTGGAGTCCATCTGGAGCAGCTGGTGAGGTTCTGCAGACCTTGGTAGGAACCAGAGCTGATCTGAGCTGCTGTTGTCTTTCTATCATCTAGAACCAGTCTGACCTTTGACCCTAGAGATGGTTGTGGGTTTAAATCCCATCAGCAACTTCTGAAAATGAACCCATTAACCATCAGGCCCTTATAGCCTGTTCCATAAAACAATGGCACCACCTGAGCCGGCATCAGGCAGCCTTTGGTGCCTCGCGAGTGGACAGCCTGGGGCGGTGGTGCCATCGTGTGTTTTGGCCTGAAGGGGTGGGGGTCTCTGTGTTGTCGACCTGCTGTCACGGACTTCCTTTTAGCTTGGATGAAACCTTTTAATCCCGATCTTTGACTTTTTTAAATTGTTTTCTTAACATTTTGTAACTTTGAATCCGTGTTTCTCAGAGTCAGGTGCACAGCTTCCTAGAAATGAATCTTTTAAATTAAAATGACGTTTAGTTACGATGAGTACCAGTCTGTAAAGCTCAATAAATGGTTGTTACGATGTTCCTGTTGAGCTGGTTCACGGATCCGTAATGCAGAGAGGTTACTCGTACGTGGGAGCTGAAATGATTCACATTCACAGAAAAACCGGTTGTGAGAGAAAGTTAAGCAAACATTTTGCGTGGAGGGATCGGGAGGCGGAGGTTGCTGCGAGTGACCTTATAACTCCGTGTTAGTGGGTTCCCGGAGCCCGCTGGATTTCCTCCCACAGACACATCATAAGCGAGCCGCTCCGGCCGCTCCAAAGGGACTCCGCAGAAAAAATAATGAATTGGAAAATCAAAGAGATTGCTGAGGAGCCAGGAGCATGAGCGGGGAGTTGGCGGTGCTTGTTAAGTTTGGGTTTTAGCATCATCCCCAGAGCTGCGGCCTTCAAACCTTAAATCACATCCAAACAGGGGCTGCAGCTGCAGGGTTCTGCATCCTGTTCTGGCTGCTCATCGACGAGTCCACCCCCACACTCGGCTCTGCTGAGGAGCTGAGCAGCAGTGACTCCAACCTGGCATTTCACCACATCCTCTCCTGAAAACGGGCATTCACTCAGAACACCTGGAGACCATTTTTGTTGCATGATGACATTTGAAGGACTCGACGGTGGAGCTCCTGTTCCACTCCAGGCCACAACGGGAGAACGTATCTCTGAATTATCTAAACTCGACGCTTGCAGCGGGTCAAGCTTCATTAATGCACACCTGCAGCTGTTTTAGAATCCAAGTCATCAGATCTGGGTTCCATAAAATAAATTCAGAGCTTCTCCGATGCATTCACGAGTCACAGGATCAGATGAAGCAAAAATCCAGTTTAACTTTAAGCTGATTGTAATCTGTACATGCAGCCTGTCGCCCTGCAGCAGCTTTCTCCTCCTTCACTCAGCAGACGGGAAATCTTACTCAAGTTTTAAATTTTCTGAGAATCAAAACCACAAAAATGACCCAGAACCAACCAGATCGCTGCTGCTGCATCTATGAAAGTAGCACGAAGTGCAGCTTTAATTCTATATTTTATACGTGGACACATTACTTTTGAGAACAGGCTCGTTTCTGCGATCATTGATGTCCTAATTTGTATTTTCTAGACATAATAAAGTAAGACAGGAGTTTAGCTGTTTCCAAACAGACCAAACAAGTCAAACACAGATCCAGTCCATCACCAGTTTGAATGGAGGCTCAGGTTGTTTGAAGTTTCTGCTTCTTTATTTACGTTGTTGATCCTGAAAAGTGCTGCTGAGGGACGATCGGGACGCTTTAGCTCAGAGAATCCATTAAAGGAGAATTCATCACGTATGGAAGGAGATGAGAGGGGATGTCCGTGTCTTTCCGGTTTTACTTCCATGCCAGGAGTTTGGAGTTTGCCAAAATTCCCAAAGTGAAACGTTTTCCTTGAATTCAGAGATATTTGCTCTTCAGCTGCCCTACTTCCAGATCAGGGTGTAGATTTGAAACTCTGCATCAGCTTTTGGTTTTGTTCACTGATTTATTCACCGGGCTGTTTCCTGTCCTGTTTTCCAGGTTTTGTTCACATGAACTGCACCGAAGAAGGATGGTCCGACGTCTTCCCGCCCTACGACGACGCCTGTGGGTTTGCAGACGACGATGAAGACGAAACAGAGGTGAGGTAGTTTTCATGTCCAGGACTAGCATCCGTGCATCCATTCCCAAAGGAAACTCATCAGGAATACGAGGTTCAGGCACTCAGGCTCACCTGAGCCAGGAAGGAACACGACTGATTTAAAATAGACTCGTAGCCATAGAAACGCTACTTGATATATGTGGTGTGTGTGTGTGTGTGTGTGTGTGTGTGTGTGTGCCTGCTCTGTCTTCTCAACCCCCAGTGAGCCGTAGCGGATGGCTGCTCATACTGAGCCAGGATCCTCTGGAGGTTTCTTCCTGTTAAAAGGGAGTTTTCCTTCCCACTGTCGCTAAATGCTTGCTTAGTATGAGGATTGTACCAACACAATGACACTAGTCAGTGTCTTGATGCAATCTGCTGGGTCCCTTATATAGGAAACTTTTTTACTGATTGGCTTATGAACTGAACTGTATTGAAATGTTTACTTTGTGAAGTGCCTTGAGACGACTCTTGTCGTGATTTGGCGCTATATAAATAAACTGAATTGAATTGAATTGAATTAAAATCATGTTTATTTTAATTTACACACGAGGATGGAAATTAAACCAAAAGCTGTTTAAACACAAGTTAACTAGATCACCATGGTAACAGAGGGTTTAGACTTGACTGATTCTGGTCTTAAACATCTCCAAAGTCAGATTGTCATTAATAAAATCCAAACTCCGCCTTCTTCTTCAGAACCAATCAGAACACAGCGCTGAGATCAGAGACAGATTTAACCCTTTAATGCATCATATCAGCTCCACGTTTCTCTCTAACAGGATTAGCTCCTCCAGCTTCTGCTCCGCTTTTATTCCAGGTCATAAAAACAGATTTAGAGTTGTAAAGGAAAAAAAAGACTTTTGTCAAGGTGCCGCTTTGGGTTTGTACAGGTAAAAGTGGGCGGTGTCTCTTGTGCCTCCCTGGGCTCTGATTGGATTAAATGATTTTGATGCAATTCCCACATTTATGTTTGGATCTACTAATTTTTATTCACACCATAGATTATTCCAGGTCAGCTGAACATGTGTTTGTGTGATAATCTGAAGATTTTCTACATCTAATCATCCTGGGATTTAATTTCAGTTCAGTTTATTTATACTAGCAATAAATCACGACAAGAGTCGTCTCAAGGCTCTTCACAAAGTAAACTCTCTAGTTGAACCTACTTAGAAGTTCATTATGTCAATTAGTTAAAAGTTTCCTATATGAGGAAACCCAGCAGGTTGCATCGAGTCACTGACTTGTTGTGTCAGAGTCTTTACAGCCGGGGTAGGCAATCCTGCTCCTCGAGTGCTGCCATCCAGCATGTTTTCTTTGCAACACTCCTGATTCAGTGTTTGATACACCTGTTCAGCAGGTCATCAATCTCTGATGAAATCAGGTGTGTTGGAACTGGGAAACAGCTAAAACATGCAGGATAGTGGCACTCGAGGACCAGGATTGCCTACCCCTGCTTTACAGCAATCCTCATGAGCAAGCATGTAGCGACAGTGGAGAGGAAAACTCCCCTTTAACAGGAAGAAACCTCCAACAGAACCTGGATCAGTATGAGCAGCCATCTGTCACGACTCACTGGGGTTGAGAAGACAGAGCAGATACACACACACACACACACACACACACACACACACACACACACACACACACACACACACACACACACACACACACACACACACACACACACACACACACACACACACACACACACACACACACACACACACACACACACACACACACACACACACACACACACACACACACACACACACACACACACACACACACACACACACACACACACACACACACACACACACACACACACACACACACACACACACACACACACACACACACACACACACACACACACACACACACACACACACACACACACACACACACACACACACATACACACACACACACACACACACACACACACACACACACACACACACACACACACACACACACACACACACACACACACACACACACACACACACACACACACACACACACACACACACACACACACACACACACACACACACACACACACACACACACACACACACACACACACACACACACACACACACACACACACACACACACACACACACACACACAGAAAGTAAAAAGTTATTATCAGGATTTATTCTTTAGTCTGACTGAACGATGAAACATTTCAGACTTCCTTCTGAAGCTGCTGAGATGTTGACAGAACGTCCACCAGCAGCTGCTGTCTAGTCTAGTCTCTTTGCTGTGACCTCCTAACATAAATCCACCTGTTTTATCTTTTCCAGACGACATATTTCTCCAACTTTAAACAGGTGTACACGGCTGGGTACGCCACCTCACTCATCGCTCTCATATCAGCTATTTTTGTCTTCACAGTTTTCAGGTAAACCTTTTATTTCCTGAAAGTCTGCAGACTTGCTGAAGGAATCTTTTAAAGCGAGTTTTCCTCCACAGGAAGTTTCACTGCACCAGGAACTACATCCACATCAACCTGTTCTTCTCCTTCATCCTGAGAGCGAGCGCCGTCTTCATCAAAGACGTGGTTCTGTTCTCTGATGAGAACCTGGACCACTGCTTCATGTCTACGGTGGGTTTCTGCTCCATCAGCCAGCCTCTGCTTACCTCCTGCATCTGTCAGGATGACGCCTATTCAGATCAGAAATGCTGTAAAAGGTAATAAAAGATGAACTAAAAACGCTTATTTAAAGGCTTCTATCCCCATGGCTGCACACAGCAGGTTAGAAACGTACACGCGGGGGGGTGCTGAAGCTGTTGATGATGACTTCCTGTTTTTCTGCTGATGAAGCTGCAGCATCAGGGAGCATCAGAGTCCCTGATGTCTGTAGAACCAGCATCAGCAGCCTGTGTGACTCTTTTATTTATCTGTAATGAATTATTTATCAGTGCTGCACACTGGAGCAGTTGGTGGAACTGGTGCCTCATAGCAAGAAGGTTGCTGGTTTGAATCCCTGCTGCCTTTCTGCGTGGAGTTGGCATGTTCTCCCCATTCATGCATGAGTTTCTCCAGGTTCTCTGGTTCCCCACAGACCAAACACACTCATTTGGAGACCCTAAACCAGGTGTGAGTGGTTGTTTGTCTGTCTGTGTCCCTGTGATGGACTGGACCCACACCAGTGTTAAGTTAATGTGTGACATCATCACATTCAGATGAACATTCAACTTCCTGTGATTCGTTTAAACTCTACCTATCTACCTGAGATATGGAGCTACAAAATGGGCGGAGCCAAAAGCTTTCTGTGAAGATATCTCCCCTGTCCATCGTGCAGCTACAAAAATCATCGTTTTGGATCGAGCGTCGTGGTTTCAGCCGTTTTTCAGCTCCAATCTCATGAAAACTCAACCAAACCTGTCTCCTTCTCTGTTTTCATCTCAGCCAGCCTGCAAATCCGCCGTGGCCTTTTTCCAGTTCAGCATCCTGGCCAACTACTTCTGGTTGCTGGTGGAAGGGATGTACCTGCAGACGCTGCTCGCCCTCACCTTCGTCTTCCAGAAGAAGTACTTCTGGTGGTACATTCTGATTGGCTGGGGTGGGTGCCTCCCTCTCTCTCTGATGTCATCGTCTTTCTCCCAGCTCCGCTGTAACACCTGCCTGTAACTCCTCCTCCTCCCAGGTCTCCCCACCATCATCATCTCCGCCTGGATTCTCACCCGAAACTTCTACGATAACAGAGGGTGAGCCGCTGAAAACATACCTGAGATGACGTGAGATGGAAAATGTTCTTGTTTTTGCGTTCTGAATGTTTCCTGAAAGTTTCAGCTTCAGATCTTCTCCCAGGATCAAATCTGTGATTAAATCTGATGAACTTTGTATCTGAGAGTCATTTTCTTCCAGTTATTCATCATTTTACCTTCAGTTCTTCCTCTGAGGATGTTTCTGCTCACAGACCCTCCCACTTCAGGTGTCCCACACACTAGAGTCCATTAGATCACAGGATGGTCTCAGCCTTTTTATCTTCTGTCTCTGTGGGCGTGTCCCTTCAGAAGTCTCCACAGCCAATCATCTGTCTCCATTTAGTCCCATCTTCTGCATCCTCTAGCCTCGTTCACCTTTTTGGTCTTTCTCTCAGCCTCATGCCTGGAGGCTCCACCCTCAGCATCCTTCCGCCTATGTCATCATCGTCTCTCTTCTGGACACGTCCAAACCATCTCAGTCTGTCTTTGCTAACTTTACCTCCAAAACATCTAACTGATGGACTTTGCTGTGTTCTACGTCTTCTATGGGACGTTTTAATGAAAGAAAACAACAGTCAGACAGAAGCTGTTGACATCGGGTCCAATCAGCAACATAAAGATGATAAAGATGAAGCTGCCACTTTCAGGAGATTTTCAGAACATCTGTGCTAAAATTTACATCAAATCCTTTTAGACCAGGTGACGTTTATGTTGGATCTTTTCATCTAGAAGTGAAATTCCCTTTAAACCGCCTGCAGTGCAGGGAATTAGTCACTGAATCACGATGCTGTTTTTGTCTCTGGTTCTGAATCTGAGTTTGTGTCATTCTGTTCTTTTAACACGTTTTCACACGTTCTCGAGGCTGCAGCTCCTTCACTCTCAGCTGTGTGAGGTTTTATTGTGTTACTGCCTTTTATGTGTCTCAGGTGTTGGGATGACACAGATGTGGCCTTCATCTGGTGGATCATTAAAGCTCCAATAACCGCGTCCCTGTTGGTGAGTCCACAGCGTTGGAGCGGCCTTTATAAGACTCCTCAATCTTGGATCTGTCCTGCATTTGGAATTTAATCTTGTATCGACACGATGGAAACAATAACCGGTCACTTCTAACGTGGCTCCCAGGTCAGAGGGACGGCAGATGTAATCGCTCGGTGTGTTTCTGAGTTTCACTGGGAGATTATTATAAGTGCAGATAGTTTAAAAATCATCATCATTTCCTGCCTTTCCTCTTTTAGCTGTTTCTGATGAGCCCCTTGACAATTAAAATTCCAAGTCTTTACAACTGTTTCTTGTTCGCATGGGAAAGTATTCCCCAGGAAAAGTCCGCTCCTGGTGCCCGCTGCCCTGTAGAAATATGTCTGGTGCTCCGAGCGCCAGATAATCATCTCATAGGCCGAATGCTCTCAAACTCAAACGGTTGTGCAGAGAAAATATCTGACTTCCTGCAACATGAGATAAGAGGACATGTCACATGGTGATGGGGAACTTAAAACGTATCAGTAATAAAAAAAAGATTAATTTTATCTTTGCATTCTTGTTTTAAAATTTTTTCTTAAAATGTATCAACAAATAAAAAAAAATTAAATAAATAAATAAAAATAATAATAATCCAAAGGGTTCACCTGGATGACAGAACCTTCACCAGAATAATAATAATCAGAAGAAGAAAAAGAAAAATAGCATGGAAATATCCTTTATTGTCCCAGGTGGTGGTGGTGGGGTTTAGGTGTACCAGCAGTGAGTTGCAGGTAAATGCAAACATGCATTTCCACACAGAATCAAAAGTTAAAGTCCCATTAGTCGTCGTCACACACTGGTGACATTACATCTCCACATCTGACCCATCCCCTGGGGGAGCGGTGAGCTGCAGTTGTGGCTGCACTCTGGAACCATTTGTTAAAGTGCCAAGTCATCATCACACACTGGTGAAATTACATTTGGTGGTTTAACCCCCCAATCCAACCCCTTAATGCTGCTGAGTGTCAAGCGGGGAGGCATTGGGTCCCATCTTTAAAGTCTTTGGTATGACCCGATCGTGGATTTGAACCCACAGTCTCCCAGTCTCAGGGCGGACACTCAAACCACTAGGCCCAAAATAAAAACATAGACACAGAAACATGAGAATAAATGGCTGTTCTGTAGGGAATTGTGCAATAAAACATCACCTGATTATTTCCCAGAAAGATGGGGGGGGTGCTGGGGTGCCCAAACTGTTCAAGATGAGATCCAAAAGTGTCAAGTTCATGATTTTGAAGCGAACCACGAAACGATGTTTTTGATTTGATTTAAAAATATACAAAATAATAACATTTTTAACTCCTCAAAATAGGCCCCATTTAAACCATCTGAGCATAAATAAAGTTAGAATGTGTCGATCTACATCAAAAGCCTACTGAAGAGAAAAAGAATCATCATCAGAGAAATGAAATTGGGGGCCGTACAAAATAGCTCTTAGAGCCTCAAATGGCCCCCGGGCCGCCCTTTGATCTACGGTAACGCTCCTTTGTGCCTCCAGGATGCATCCGTTTAGGTACCTTCTGTTTACTGCAGCAACAAAACTTTAACTTCTGCTCAGCATCATCGCCGTTGCTAGGCAACAGGACACACGCCAAATTAAAGCTGTAAATAAATCTGAAGACTTAATCGTCTAATCTGACAGCCGCTCATCTCTCTGGTCTTCCCGATCAACGAAGGACCCGGTCTGGTACCGACACCAGCATGTGGACCAGGTAGGGCGGTCCTTCAGAGGATGCAGCCTCTGAATTTAGACACATCTTGTGTTGCTGGCTACTGGCTGAAGTGTGCAACAGTCACGTATATGAACACATGTACGTTACACCCCTACATGTGCTGGTCCAGTCCTGACCGCTCCGGCCGGTCCCTCAGAAGGGATGAGCAGATCAAAGTTGTTCTTGTGCCTGTTGCCTATTCATTAAGGTGACCCCCCCCATCCCTTTGATGGAATCTCTCTGATCTCTGCGTGGATTGATGAGATGTAACGTGATGCATGCTGGAGATATTCATTTAAACTGAAGCAGGATTTGACATGAACTGTTTGGTTCAGGTTAACTTCATCATCTTCATCAACGTGATCCGTATCCTGGTGCAGAAGCTGAGGTCTCCGGGCGTCGGCGGCAACGACACGAGTCACTTCAAGTGAGAGGACACCAATCAAAACACCACCATGCTCAGAGGATGAGTGTGTTTATACAAGTGTGTGTGTGTGTGTGTGTGTGTGTGTGTGTGTGTTAGTAGGAGACTGGCTAAATCCACGCTGCTGCTCATCCCCCTGTTCGGGATGCACTACATGGTGTTCGCCTTCCTACCTGAGAACACCGGAGCAGAGGCTCGGATCTTCATCGAGCTGGGTCTGGGATCCTTCCAGGTGCGAGCAGACGGCACGTTTAAAAATAAACAGAACAGCTGTTAACAGATGTTTATGCTTCTGTGCTTCTGAAGGGCTTCGTCGTGGCTCTGCTCTACTGTTTCCTGAACGGAGAGGTGAGTCTAATCCAGATGAGCTCAGGGTTTCTGGTTGAGATAGAAGTAAAGGGTTTAGCGACATCTAGTGGATGAAGCTGCTTACTGATCTGATAAAAAAGGGGTTGGACCTTAAATCAGGTGGTTCTGAAGCCCTTTGGTATAATCAGGAGAAATGTTTCCTACGTCAACATGAAGATGTTTTTGGATATTTGGTCATTCCTGATTTTACTCAGCTTATCTGACTCCATGTTCCTGGACTTCTCCCTGACTGTTGACATTTATTTAATCTTCTAATAAAATGGAGCGGCGTCCCATAAAAGTTGCAGAACACAACAACACCTGGAGAATTTGATTCCTGGTGGTCCAGACTGCGATCCAAAGGACTATTCCACGTGGATGAGGAAATCAGAGCGAGCTGACAGGAAATGACTCCTGTTTGGGTCCTGGAATAATGTCTAAGAGGGAAATGGGTCCAGTTTAAGCCCTGAACCCAGGAGGAGAAAATCCAGAACAGCCAAGAGGATTATGAGACATGAAGCTCTGGGTTTTTGTGTTTCCAGGTCCAGGCGGAGCTGAAGAAGCGGTTTTGGAAGTGGCAGACTCAGAGTTACCTGAGCCTCAGCAAACGACGCAGAACGCTGTTCACCGATAGCAGCACCGTGACTCAGATCTCCGTCCTGGATAAGTCCAGCCCCAAAGAGCAGCAGAGCTCTGAGACCCGCGCCCTCACGGCCAACAACGTGTCCACGGTGTGATGAAGACCCGAAACCAGACCTCAGAGCCACAGGTACCAGTGAGCTCAAACAAGTCAGCAGCACCCCTCACTTAGACTTTATGTCACATTTTCCCTCAAGAAGGCAGAGATGAGTGTTTTTCCTCTGGGCGACTGCTCCACACCAAACTCACAGATCATCCCTTAAATTATTAAGAAAAACGGTTTTATCATTTTTAAATATCTAAGAAGAAACAGGTCATCCTCTTTGTTTGGATCATTTGTTCTGGTTGTTGTGGATAATTACTTTTGTTTCCACAAACCAGAAAGATTAATGAGCTGTGACGTCATTTAGTTGAAAAGATTCTTTGAAATAAGGTTTTTTTGTTTTTTTCCTCACAAATTTCCATAATTTTGTCAAAATCTTTCAAATGAGTCAAAACTTTTGATTTCTAGACCAGTAAAAGAGATAAAACCAGTTCACTGATGGGTTTCTGCTCTTTTCGCTGACGTGTGTGATGCCCTATAATGAACATTTGATCCCTCTGATGTTGTTATTTGCTGACTCTGGGGCTCGGCCTGCAACATGTTGCACAGTGCATTAGCGCACATCTGGAGCACTAGACTGTAAAAGCGTTTTGATTATTGAAGTTTTGTTGTGTTTGTGTGACTGTTGGTAGTTAAAAGCTAGGCGGTATTTTTGTTTACTAAAATAACCACAGTAGTTTTATTAGTGGAGTCTAGAACTTATTTTTGTGTTTACTGAGTATTTTTCCTGTAAAATACACAAAATGTTCTATAAAGCTACAGAATCTGGAGACATTTTACTTCTCATGAGTTGTGAGACTGGATATTTATTAGTTTGGCGTTAAAATGGTGTGTTTTTTAGACACTTTAGGTGTTTTGAACACGTGCACAGCACAGACTCTACTGTCCATCCCCACCATGTACATATGTACAGTCTGGTTATCTGGTTACTAACCAGTTTGTGACCACTCCAGTGCCTTCATGTGTGTGTCTGGTGCAGATCAACTGCACTTCCTGTATTTAAATGTGTAAAAGTAAAAATTTTATTTGTGATTCAGAACATCTGGGCTCTGTTGAACTTAATATAAAATGTGCTTCAGTGTTTTTATTCCAGGAAATTGAGTTTAAACCAAAGCAACAAAACATCTAAAATTCTCTTTTTATCAGTTCCTCTTGATGACGTGTGATATATTGATGCTGTGGTACTTATTTGGTGTATTACCACTCCCCACCACCAGAGGCAGGAGCGACCTGTGTGTGGAGCCAGCCCATGTGCTGGACGAGTTGAAAACCACTGATGTTGGAGTAAAACTGCAAGTTCTACACAACGCTTCGAGTGGATCTCTTCCTTTAGTGAAGATATTGGTGACGAGGATGCTGGATGTGTTTAATTTTAGCTGGATGGACTGTGGGTGCTGAAGACGGGCGAGTGAGCGTTTGAAGCGAGAAGTGCAGCACGGTAGGTGACAGCATGGCTGCAGAGATGGGGACTCTGTCTGCATTTGATTCAAAGGAGCAGATGTGGGAAGAGTGCTGAGAGATTCTCCATCAGTTTTTCGAAGCTAACGAAAGGTTCCCACTCGTTTCTTGAAATGATTTTCCAGGACTCTCCAGCCCTTTTTATAAGACACATCATGCCGGCAAATCAGCGTAATTTTACTGCAACGGTGTGTCTTATGAACACGCCATGGCGGCATGACATTGCGGGAATTTTGCGGCATTCGTGCCGCCACGCTTGATAGTAATATTGCGACTTTGCCGGTCTTATAAACGCACATTAAGCCTTGGCGCAACAGAGGGAGGTGTCATGATCACGTGATGAATTGATGCCGAGCTCCGGCCGGGAACTATGTTGAAAATGAAAGTAAACACGCGCTTAAGTTTTGTTTTGTAAACAGAATCAGCTGAGATGGTAAACTGGAGCGATGCGGTGCACCGGGAGCTTCTTTCCGTCAGATCTGCAGCTCAGATCATCTGACAGCTCACTGGGACTGTGGAGAACAGACACCTGTAGCTGCTTGTGAAAAAAAAACCTTAACGAGCGCGGCTTCGATCGCAATAAAAAGCAAGTTATGTCCAAGATACACGAAGTCCGTGACAGTGCAGAGACCGCCCCCATACCTCCATCAGTAATCTTTTATAAAAAGGACACGATTGCGCCACATCTGAGTATTATAAGTTATAAATGAACTTAGGCTTCCAGATGGCGCCACGGCGTTGCGGCAAATTGGTGGCATCGTTTTATAAAAGAGGCTTCTCTCTCTCTCTCTCTCTCTCTTTATATATATATATATATATATGTGTGTGTGTGTGTGTGTGTGTCATTTGAGCTCTGATTGGTTTTCACAAAGAAACTCACTTTAAAATGTCCCTGAAGAGGTTTCTGTGACCTGCTAAGTCAAACATCTGAATCAGCTGTGTGGGTCTTAAATTGACCAAAGTGGAGTGCAGCTTAAAGCAGCATTCCGCAACTTTGCAGTTATATGGTCTCTGTCGCCCTCTAGAGGCTTGCTGCGTAACGTCACTGTCGTAACATTAAATCTCTCTCTGGGGCATAAGAGGCATGTTTACATTCCTAATGTCAGGCAAAACAACGAAAACAAACTTTTCCACCTCCACACATTGAATAAATAGTTTTATCAGGACTGTATAACAACTTAATGCCCGATCAAACACAATAACCCTGGTGAAATCATTTATTACTTACCTAGCCTTTAGCAGCACGGCTAGGTCAGAGTCCGTAGTTCATGCTGTTCTTTCTAAAAGAGCTCTCCAGCGAGGAAAAGACGGCCCAATAATAACTCTGGTCTTTGCTCTTGCTCTATCACGTTCTCCTTTTCTTTTCCTAGATTCCTCTGATAAGGGATTTCTAGCTTTCTTTGGTGAATCTGCCGCTGCTACAGCGAGTCTACGTTATACAATTATGGCAAGCCAAAGGGATAAAAAAAATGCGCGTTCTAAACTCGCATTATGACATAATGCTTGCTTTTAGAACACGTGAGTTTTTTCCCTCTTTGGCGTCAAAATGTGTGTTAAAGACGCACATTTTGACGGACATAACGCGCGTTTAGAACGTGCGCTTTTTTATCCCTTTGGCTTGCCATATTCTGCTGTAAAACGACACCCAGTCAGTACTTCCGGCGCTACCCGAAGCACAAAAACTGTATAGCGCAGTAAACAGACGTGGGACCCCCCAACACTATCACAGGTATGAAAATGAACATAATAGATAATACTATGACGCAAAAACTTTACAAAAAAGCATAATTATAAGGTGTAAAAGTTGCGGAATGTTGCTTTAAAGCCGGTTTAACCTCATAATGATTGTCTTAAATGTCTCAATCCCCTTCTGGTCCTAAAGCCTCCAGATGGAGCATTAGGATTAGTACCTTCATCAGAAAATCACCAAATCTGAACCTATACATGTCTACTGCCCCCTGGTGGAGGGTCTACAGGTGGCAAGGAGCATTTTTTTTTTACTAATTTGTTAAAAGGTACATAATAAAATATAACTGATAGTTCTTATATTTACATCTGAAAATAAAAAATCTAGATTATTATTATGCTAATTTCATACTTCAGCCTTTAAATCTTCTGAAATAGCAGAAAAAACTCCTAAAACTTCATGGTGAACGTTTGTGTCTTAGGAGGACGTCTTCGTTACCGTAGCATCAAAATGTTTCATACATTTTTACTGAAGCAGTTTATAGAAACCCATCCATCAAAGGTTTTGGGCGTATTTTCATTTATATTCATTATGTGTGTGTGCATGGGTGTTATGTTGTAAAGCACCTTGGGGGGTTCTAAGACCCTAGAAGGTGCTATAGAAATACATTTACCACGTTTGAACTTTACATTTCTGCTTTAGGAACTTTGACCCAGAAAAAGACCAACAAAAATCAAACCAACGAGTAAAACATTTATTTTTTATATACTGTCAGAATATAGAAAAGAAGAAGCTGAAAATCACAGAAACAATAAGAAAAATCCTACATTCAGCATCAGAACTGAGCTCCGTTTCGTCTCCTTTATCTGATTCAAACAAGCAAAAAGTACAAAGAAGCCAAAGTAAAATCTCTTCATGCTGCAACAGCAAACACAAACCCCAGAGTCCAGCAGCGGTTACGGCGCGGAGCTTTTCCTCATGTCAGGAACATTCAAAGGAAAAGCTGCAATTCACTAAACTCTTCACAGTCCAGACCAAACCAAAGGCTTGTAGCTTATGTGTTGCCTCATGCAGGAGCTAAAACACAACATTCCCAAAATGCTCCGAAACTTTCACCCGCGGCTCTGATTCAGCACAACCAGCCAGCCGGGCAGAACAGAGGCATGATGGGAAATCTTCAACACCAGAAAACCATGAAAGCAGCAGAACAATCAGAAGGGCAGCGATTCACAGAACATTTACAACGTTTGCAGGTTGTTTGGCTACAGACCTTTCAAATATCACAATCTACTTCATGTTTCAGAACAACAGCTTCATTTTTATGATTATAGCAACACGTGTGTGACATCAACAGAGTACGGGCAGAGTCGGGCTCAGGCGAACCGAAACGCGGCGCCAGAGCCCGGCGTTGGCGGACGAATATGGGACTGAACCAGAGAGGACGGGAATGATTGTCCAGCCCTTTTTCCTCAAAGTGAATTGGAGCGAGCCCTCATTCGGCTGCTGGATCTGCTATTACTACAGGTCAGAGGTCAAACAGCGCCAGCCGACGGTACAGTTTCTGGTCAGCCCTTCGCTCGTTTGGACAAAATGGATTTGGATATTTACAAAGAGCTTCTAAAGTCTAAATTTGATGTTTCCCATCTGATAAAACATCAGTTTTTTGTGTTAAAGGTTCAACAAGTAAGAATAAAGTAAGAATGACATCTTGTGGTCAAAGTTGGGTACTGCAGGCCATTTTTCTAAGCAAAGTGTTACTTTCTCACCACCGCTCTGGGCTTCATGGCTGTTTCTGGTTCAGGATCAGAGCCAGAAGATTCTAGATGATCGACATGGTGGTTTCCTTGAGTTTTTATCTAATCACTGATTCAGTAGAATTGCTCTCAGATAATAAAATCATCACATAAATACATTGATTTTCTTGCTCTGATCAGGACGACGATCGCGTGAAAAGTTAAATTCTGCAGTTTGTTTTGTTTCTCAGATTTTTTTTACCTTTGTTAATTTTAGTTTAGGTTTAATATTATAAAAAAATTAAATTAAACATGTCAATTTTATAATTTATAAGAAATAACTGAGAAAAAATAACCTATTTTATCATCATATAGATAATATTAAAATAAAACCACAACATGATTAAAACACAAATATACATTTCAGGTTGGATCTGAGTATTTGACTGTTTATTAAATGTTAAAACCTGGAATAAAAAGTGACAAATAACTTTAAACTAGGGGTGGGACTCGATTAAAAAAATTAATCTAATTAATTAGAGGCTTTGTAATTAATTCATCTTGATTAATCGCATTTTAATCGTTCAAGAAAATTTGCCCCGAAAGCAATTTTATAAATTAAAAATAATGAGACAGAATCAAACAATAGTCATTGATATTATTATTGTAAACACAAGCTCTTTTAATTTCTAAAAAAAATGCTTTTAAATTGTATTTCAATTCAAAACAGGAGAAAATTATATATTTATGTTTATCACTGGCAAAAATAGGACAGACCTAAAAGTACAAAACTATCTTTGATAATGGTATTGTCTTTAAAATAATAAAATAATAATAATAATAATAATTACTTTGATTTAGCATCATTAGAGACAGAAATGAAGGCAAAAACACATGAAGAGGGATTTCTAATCACTCATGTGATTGTAGTTCTAGTTGTGTTTGGAGCACATAAAAAAGGTTCTGAGCTTTCTTTAGAGGTGCAGCTTGACTAGATTGATATTTAGGGCATGGATTTAGCTGCTAAACGTCAACATCCCCCAATTGGGGGACCCTTGGGCTTAAAGGGTTAATTTTTTTAAATGCATTATTATTTTCTAATTAATTAATCATAATGAACGCGTTAAATTCCCACCCCTAATATAAATTGATTTTGTTGCTCTGATCAGGACGACGATCGTGTGAAAACTTGAATTCTGCAGTTTGTTTTGTTTCTCAGATTTTTTTTTTACCTTTGTTAATTTTAATTTAGGTTTAATATTATAAAAAAAATTTCAATTTTATAATTTATAAGAAATAACTGAGAAAAAAGTATTAAAAAAAACTTATTTTATTATATCATTGAAATAAAACCACATCATTATTTAAACACAAGCTGGATCTCAGTATTTGACGTCAAAAATAACTTTAAACATTAAACTGAATCATTTTAGGTTTTAGGCTCAAAATAAAGTTGGGAAATAAGCTCAAGATAGTAAAACTAACTAATCATGACACACCTTATTTACTGTATAATACAGCATGTTTATGATGGTTTATTATCAATAATGTTTTGGTTTAATTCTAGAAGATTAAAATCTCTCCATGGCTGTTTTTACAGCTCAGTGGAACGAAACCAGTCAGATGTGTCCGTTAGTCTAAATCCTTGATTCTGTGTATTAAAACTCTGACTGGTCGTGTGTTCGGAGCTAAAATAACAACTTCCTGTTTTCTTTCTTTTGCAGGTTTGTTTTAAAGGAAAAAGACAAAAATCTTTTAAATCACCGACACAACGTCAGGATTTTAGTTTTGTGCTTGAAGGCACTCCGATGACGACCAGCTTAACGTGATATAATCTCTTTAATCCACCCAGATGAAACGTTTCCAAAAGGTCGTTTTAGTGTTTCTGAGCTAAGTTATACGTTTTCTCTGCTGGGAGGTTTCTGCTCCTTCGACCCTCAAACCTCCACAGAGGAGTCCAGCGTCCAGTTAAAACACTGAACACCCACAAGAAAAACACACCATAAAAGCAACAACATGCAGAAAGAGAGGTTTTTGATTTTCTTGACATTTTCTGTACCAACGGCTGCTGATGGGTCCGTGCAGAGCTGAGGTCTGGTGGGAGTGAGTGGTCGTAGTCGTAGACCTCAGCTCTCACAAACACCTGAACAAAGACATCTAAACTCGCTTTTGGCTTCTGTAGAAAACGTTTGGATGAAAACGGACTTCCCGCTCGTCCGTCTGATCGGGTTAAACTCACCGGATCGTTCACAGCTTTAAACACATTTCATCTACAGTTCCTGTTGGAGAATCAAGCCTAGAGGTGAAAACTGGCCACGCCCCCTCTGGAGGTTCCTCTTCCTACATGGACGAAAGATGAATCCTGCAGCTTTGGGACAATCAGGAACTCCAGACACGGATAATTCCCAAACTTCAGTCTGGAGTTTGAGGCAAACTCTGGAAATGGACCCCTACGTCTACATTAATGCAACACCGACACCTAACCACATCAGTGTTTCTGCAACACGACTCTCCAGAAGTATTTACACCAGCTGTTCCACCTTAAATCAAGGAGCAGCTACTTAAGGAGGAATGACGGAGTTGAATGATCACACCCTGCAGACCCAACATGGTCCCTTTGTGCCACATAGCCGGTTCTGTAGCACCAGACCACTTTAAACACCAACACAATATTTACAGACGGACGCGATGCTTCGTCACTTCCTGTTTGGACCTGGAAACGCCAGGTTCCTTCATCCAGCTGATCCTGGACCACCGGTTCTGGATTGGGCCCGTCCGGGATCAGACGAGAGGCTGTTTCGGGTCGCTGGAGTTCAGTTGGGTTTCCATCACGGATTCGTCGGGGTACGGGTTGATGAAGGTTTTGGTGAGGTTGGTCATCGGGACGAGGGTGGGCGGGGTGGGGTCATCGGGTCTGGTGGAGGCGGCGCCGTCGGCGTTGCTCAGGACGGGGTCTCGGCCTGCAGGCTGGACATCCGGATCTGGGAGCTGCTCTTGCTGAGGATGGACAGCTGCGTCCCCCCGTTCACCCCACTGCTCGCCAGGGAAGGATGCCGGTGCTTCAGGTCCACAGCAAAGTACCGATTCACCGTCCAGCTGCGCCATTTCCTCTTGATCTCCGATTGCACCTTGAGGGATATACTTCACAAGGTCATTATTAATGGACCTCGCTGGAAGGAGACAAGCTGTCTGTCGCTCAGGCCTGGTTCAGACCTGGAACACGAGTCCTGTCTGGTCCGACCACCTGCAGGAGGTCTGGTCCAGGTCTGAACCGGGTCTGACTGAAAACATCCACACAAACACCTGACAGAGGTGGACCCGAGTCTCAACCCAGATTCATCAAATCTGAACCTCAGAACAAGCAGCGACGTTTTTCATCTCGATGTTTAGGATAGTCTGGAGTCCCGTTCCAAACCTTCAACGATTAACTCGTGACCACATGCATGAGTCATGTGACTCGGGTCCACGTCTCTGATATCTAACACCACCAGCGTCCTTCAGGACGGATTCCTGCTAAACTTTCACAGAAAATCAGCAAACATCACAAAAACGTAAAAGTCAATTCAGATCCATGTAAAAGTTATTTTATCTGCACAGAAACTCCTGTCAAAACATTATTATAATAAAATAAGTTACACTGGATGAATCTTGAGTGTTTTAAATGAACATCCTGGTATTTGTTGTCATAACGGAGCTTCTGGTGTTCCAGATGTTGCTGTGATGCTGCAGATGTGTGATCATAAGGATTGTTTAGGTGGAGACTCACCTCTCCATTCAGGAAGCAGTAGAGCACGGCCACCACGAAGCCCTGCAGACACACGGAGACCCCGCATGAGAACAAAACCCCAAACCAGTCTGAAGACGGAAGACGTGTAGAAAATCAGTAAAATATATTATACACAGCCTGTGTTTGATATAGCACCTCCTAGACCTAGAACCCCCCAAGGTACTTTACAAAACAAACATTTACACGCTGGTGGTGATGAGCTACAATGAGCCACAGCTGCCCTGGGGCGCACTGACAGAGGAGAGGCTGCTGAGCACAGGCACCACCGGTCCCTCCAACCACCACCAGCAGGCATGTGGGTAAAGTGTCTTGCCCAAGGACACAACAGCAGCATTCTCTGCCGGGATCTATCCTACAACCTGCTCTACCTCCTGAGCTACTGCTGCCCCAGAAAACAGATGAACAGATGTTTAGTACCAAACGACAAAGCTGCACTGGTTCTGATAGGATCTGATTTAGAAGCACAGATTGATCAATGATACGCTCCTTATAGCACAAAATGTTTCATATAAACGTTGAGGTCTAATTTAAGGTAAACTGAAATAAATCTCTTATTTATTCTATAAACTAATATGATTTTGTTGTAAACGTGTAGAAGAAAAATCTTAGTTTTAAAATTTTTAGCCATTTTATGTCAAATGGTGCAGATCTGAGTCACCTATGTCAATAGACATGAATACGTAGAGGCCCCATTGGACGCTGGGGAGCGTAACAGCGTCGCCGCCATATTGGATGGGTCTCCTCCCTCTCCAAGCCCAACTGGAGTCTCAGCAGGGTGAGCAACTTACCCGTTTTTTGTGCAGCCTGCAGTTGCAACAACTGGCGTATTATTGAAAACAGATCACGTGGGATTACGATTGACTTTCTAGCCTACCTGTTGGGATTTTATATTTAATTTTGCTTTTTATTTATTTTATTTAATTATATTTATATTTTAATTATCATGCCATACGACATGTCTGGTTTTGTGATAAAGCATAATAAAATGTGTTTTTTAGCTGGGTAAGCACCTTCCTCAGTAGAAATGAATGCAATGGAGACCCATCCAAGATGGCGCCCGGCCACTACGGCAGCTCCAATAGGCAGCGCCAGTCCACGAGGCGTCTATGTATATATTTCTGTACCTATGTCTGTTTTTATGACCTTTCTTCAAAATCCTGTGGGAGGTTAACTGCCCTCTGGTGGAGGATATAAGTACCACAGGTGCTAATCTGATCTCTATATTATTTATTGATCGTCCTGTAATTGTTATGCTGCTGTGACAGCGGGGGGTTGGTGTCACCTGGAAGGATCCCAGACCCAGCTCAAAGACCAGACGTTCCCTCTTACTGACGTTCTCCGGAGAGAAGGCGAAGACGGTGTAGTGGATCCCAAACAGAGGGATAAGCAGCAGCGTGGAGCGGGCCAGCCTCCTGCAGAACCACACGAGCGTTAGACCGCGGTCATAATTATGGGTTAAAAAGTAAACACGAGCACTAAAGCAGGATAAACTTGCCCCACTCTGATAATAAAACCTTACAGGTAAATGCTGGACTCGTTTCCACCGATATCTGGAGACTGAAGCTTCTGGACCAGGATGACGATGATGCCGACGAAGAGCACAAAGTTGATCTGCAGACACAAACGTTCCAGGTTAAACTTTACAAAATTAAAGGGAAAGTTCAGAAACTTGATAGAACAGAGTAATCGATTATTACATGACTGTCAGCTCTGAGTTTGAGTTACCATGGTAACGATGGATGTAAAACCTAAAACATTAGCACCTAAAAGCTGCTAGTTTAACAGAAACCTCCTAGTCATGAGAGAGTTTTGCAACGGTGAGCAGCACGGGGCGCTTCTGGGTGGAAAAAAAGTACAAACATAGTGTTGCTAATGAGCAGAGGCGCCCCTTAAGGGGTGGCCAGGGGGGGCCATGACCACCCTAGGGAAGACACCCTCTCATATTCATGTTCACACAAACTGTTATGTCATCTAATTTAATCAAAACATAAATGCAAAAGCCAGTAAATGAATTTATAATTATTGGGCAAATATGCTGCTGGGGCTCATCGTTTTCACTAAAAAGTCTAGATCTCCATAGTGTTTGTGGAAGTTTTTGTTCAGATGACAAATTAGACTTTTCTAAGATTGTAAAGCAATCAAAATAACTGTTGGAAAACGTTGGAATGAAGTTTTCTTATGAAATGTTTGTGTTTTTCAAACTTAAGCTAAATGCACTTTGTTATTTAAAGACCCACTCCAATGAAAATCGTGTTTTTTCTGTTTTTAACGTGTTCTTGAAGCATTTTCCTTACACTACAGGACATATCTAAAGAAATTTAAGCTCAAAATTGCATATTTGAGTATTTCTGCATTCAAATCTCTGTGAACCAGTAGCAGCCTAAGACTGACTGGGTTTGTGATGTCACAAAGCCACTGGGCGGAGCACAAACTCCACTCTGCTCTGCCCCTCAGGCTCTGAGGAGTAGAAAAGAGTATGGAGGAGGGGATCTCCTCGCCCACGGCTTGGCTAAAAATGACATAATCATAGTTTAAAGACCACTGAGAACTACTTAAAACGATGATCGGAGTGGGTCTTTAATGAAAAATAATGAAGTACCATGTAAATGTCACAGGCTAAACCCTCCCACAGTTACCACAAGGACCAATTTGGTGTGCCCCCCACCCCCAAGTGTTCACTGGCCCCGCCTGGCCACCCCAGTGAAAATCTAGGGACGCCACTGCTAAAAAGGCTTAATTATTTAGGGGAAAGGACTGTTTTTTTATAACGTAAGAGGGCACAAAACTTACAACTTGGTTAAAAAAAGTTGCCTGTTGTTTCTATGTTTATGCAAATATGGGGAAATGGTATAAAATGAATAACAACCTCTACAATAATGTAACAAGGAGACATAATAGAGTACTGTAGAACTTCTTGTTATGTTCTTCCTGTGTTCGTTTTTCATCTCCATTGGATTTTCTTGTTTTAACACAGTATAATGATGTTACATTTACCTTTAATTACTGACGGTTTCGGCGACTACTGTCGCCATCTTCAGAGTCACGCCGACTTGTGTTTGTCTTCTTTGCCTACATCCTTTTCCTCTGTTATCATTTTGGCTCGATGGTATAATGCCAAAATGATAACAGAGGAAAAGGATGTAGGCAAAGAAGACAAACACATACGACAGGCATTAAAAAGTTGCGGATACCCAACATGGGCAATAAAACAAGGAAGACTACAGACAACAGTAAACAAAGACAAACTAAAACAAAGAACCAGAAAACAAGAAAGAACAGAACCAAAACCAGCGATAACCCTACCATACATTAGAGGAATAACAGAAAAAATAAGATATGTAATGTCAAAACATAACATAAACACTCCAATAAAACCATACATGACCGTCAAAAAAGGACTAGTACATCCAAAAGACGCAATAACACAGGAACAAAAATGTGGAGTGGTTTACGAAATTCCATGCAAACTCTGCAATAAAACATACATAGGAGAGACAGGACGACAACTCAACACACGCAAAATGGAACACAAAAAGGAATGTGAAAAAGAAACAAGCCGAAGGCACACCAGAGCAGCCAAAGAGGAAGCAGAAAACACAATAAGGAAATCAGCCATAACAGACCACTGTACAAGAGAAAACCATATAATGGACTGGGACAGCACACAGATCATAACAACAGAACAACAAAAATACAGACGATGGATAAAGGAAGCGATCGAGATAAGGAGACGTGGACCCAGGACCATGAATAGGGATGAAGGAGTGTACACGCTGGATCATTCATGGGACGTGGTGATCGACCAGGAAGGCGCAGGCAGTAGGGGGCGGCAACGCCCCCTACTGCCTGCAAATAAACAGCGGAAGTGACGCCGTCAAGTCGGCGTGACTCTGAAGATGGCGACAGTAGTCGCCGAAACCGTCAGTAATTAAAGGTAAATGTAACATCATTATACTGTGTTAAAACAAGAAAATCCAATGGAGAAGAGTACTGTAGAGTTGTCCCGGTTTTCTCACCATAATGGAAGCCAGAACCGGTCCCTTGATGACCCACCAGATGGCAGCGTTGTCATTCATGTCCCAACACCTGCAGGAGGAAAGACGATCATCAGCTCAACGGCCTGAACTCTAAACTCCGCATCACTTCTTCACTCACCCGATATCATCGAACTGCATCCTCAGAACGGCCCAGATGGTCACACACACCGTCGGAGTTCCTGTCAGAACACACACACACACGCATGCACGCACACACACACACACACACACACACATACGCACGCACGCACGCATGCACACACACACACACACACACACACACTCGTTAATAACTAAACCTCTCAGAGTGTGTTTAAGGTGCTCGTTCAGACTCACCCCAGCCGATGATGATGTACCAGTAGAAGTATCTCCTCTCTGGAAAGAAGGTCTCCACCAGCAGAGTGAAGAGGTACAGGCCCTCGATGAAGAGCCAGAAGTAGTTGGAAAGGACGCAGTAATGGAAGAAAATCATCACCGCTCGACACTCCAGCTTCAAGAAACGACGGGAGCCAGTGACTTAAAACATCACCAATAGGTGTGTGTGTGTGTGTGTGTTTTACTCACAGTGTGTATGAAGCAGTGATCGCTGTCCTCCTCAGCGTACAGCACGCCGTCCTTGATGAAGACAGAAATGGCCCTCAGGATGAATGAGACGAAGAGGTTCATGTGGATGAAGTTCCTGGTGCAGTGAAGCTTCCTGTGTGGATGTTTGGAAATGTTTGTAAAACATTCCTCTTGGGAAAAGGTTCCATAACACATTAAAGGTGTGGGAAACTCGTTTAATCAATACATTTGCAGTGGTCTCTGGTAGGGATGAATGCCTTGCAAGCTGTACTGGGGGGGGGGGACCCCCAGAAGCACCTGGATCAGCACAGAGAAGTCTGCTGGAGCAGAGAGTGGCAGAACACGACAGGATCTGGAGTATTACTTCCTGATATATGGACATCTCTCCTCTGATTGGCTAACAGCAACACGACTCTACCACTGACTCTGTTTGCTCTGCAACGTTGATGTTTTATCTCCACCAATAACACAAGCCTGGAGGAGTTCTGCTGTGTGGTGGAGTTGCTAATGCTAACGGTTAGCTTCTACTAGCCCAGACGTTCTCTGCTGTTTCCTGGACGCTAAACCAACAAATGTATGTTTTGCATAATTATAATGTATCAAATTACTCTGTGTAGCACGATTTTTATGCTTGTTTTATGGTTAGGGTTAGGGTTAGGGTTAGGACACCCATTTTTTTGCGAGTGGATGGTTCCAACTTGAAGCCGAAACAGATCTCGACGGGGGGAACTCATATCGACATAACAATTGTTAAATAAACTGCCACAACGGTTTTAAACCTGGTGCAGATCTTTGAAATCCATTTGAGTATTTGAGCGTCTCACCTGAACCGGCACAGGATGACCATGGCTGTGGTGAGCGACACCAGAGAGGTGCTGTAGCCCACCGTGTATAGAGCCTTCACCGACACATAATACATGTCCTGAGAGAGAAACACAGCTGAGTGTACCAGAACCTGTACACCTGAGGGGCTGCTGGGGGGGTTCAACTCACCGGGTGGCTGCTGTTCCCTTCCTCGTACAGACAGGCGTCCACGTAGTGAGGAAAGGTCTCCGACCAGCCGAACGCCGTGCAGTTACGACTCACCTTCCCCACTTCTGTGGACGCACAAAAGGTGAGATGACAACAAACACTCAGGTGTTTTCAGGTGAAACCAGGAGGAAAAACAGAAACCTCTAAATCTGAGGTGTATGGGGCGCTGACTGTAAAGTAATACAGAAATAAGCCACATTTAGCTGCTCTAAAGAAAACAAAAAAGACTGAAATGTTTCTTTTTTCTCATGTTTATCTTTATATTTTAGGAAATTTAAGCAAAATTTAAACATTTAGAATCTTAATCAAATACAAAAAATTATATTTACAATCAAAAATAAATAAAGTAACATCTAAATGTAAAGGATTCAGTTTTAAGGTAAATATTTAGCTAACCTGGTAATTTAAAGTGTGAACAATCCATTATTAAACCACCTTCAAAAGGAGCCTTAGACCTTAAACTGAGGATCTCACACACACACACACACACACACACACACACACACACACACACACACACGCACACACACATTTCTACATTTGAACTAAACTACATTTATTTTGTGTGGGTGGCAGCTCTACGCTGCCGTAGCTCTCAGCCTTTCTCTTCATCTTTTTTTGCAGAACAGAAACAAAAGTCAGTAAAACATCTTAAAATGCAAACATTGGCTCCATCCTGCTGCTAATTCAGTTCGAACACCAGGAGCGAACGTTTACGGGGACTCTCCAGTGACTGACCGTAGTCTTCCTCGCTTATGAACTGAGAGAAGAGTTCAGGACAGTTGACCTCGATGACATCACCTACTTTGGCTGGCTGCCAACACGTGAGATTATCCCAAAACCACGGACAGTCTGAGGAAACAACAGAAACATGGATTCATCACCTTCCTCTGTCTGCTGCTTCAAACACAAAATAAATAAATGAACAAAAGAAAACTAACATCATTTTCTTTATCTTTTTTTTAATTTATTCACCTGTTCTTTGACACTAATTAGTTCACCTGTTCTTTATGCTAATTAGCTCACCTGTTCTTTGATGCTAATTAGCTCACCTGTTCTTTGACACTAATTAGTTCACCTATTTTTCTATGCTAATTAGCTCACCTGTTCCTTGATGCTAATTAGCTCACCTATTTTTCTATGCTAATTAGCTCACCTGTTCCTTTATGCTAATTAGCTCACCTGTTCTTTGATGCTAATTAGCTCACCTATTTTTCTATGCTAATTAGCTCACCTGTTCCTTGATGCTAATTAGCTCACCTATTTTTCTATGCTAATTAGCTCACCTGTTCCTTGATGCTAATTAGCTCACCTGTTCTTTGATGCTAATTAGCTCACCTATTTTTCTATGCTAATTAGCTCACCTGTTCCTTGATGCTAATAAGCTCACCTGTTCTTTGATGCTAATTAGCTCACCTATTTTTCTATGCTAATTAGCTCACCTGTTCCTTGATGCTAATTAGCTCACCTGTTCCTTGACACTAATTAGCTCACCTGTTCCTTGACACTAATTAGCTCACCTGTTCCTTGATGCTAATTAGCTCACCTGTTCCTTGACACAAATTAGCTCACCTGTTCCTTGATGCTAATTAGCTCACCTGTTCCTTGATGCTAATTAGCTCACTTGTTCCTTGACACTAATTAGCTCACCTATTCCTTGATGCTAATTAGCACACCTGTTTCATGATGCTAATTAGCTCACCTGTTTCTTGATGCTAATTAGCGCACCTGTTTTCACCTGACTGACCAACCATCAGCAGCACTTCTATCAGATTAAATCAACTTCCTGTTTCTGAAATCTATATTGTATAAATCTAATCTAAGTAAAAATTAAAAAAGAGAAAAACGTCCCAATTAAGTTTGAAAATGGGATAAAAACAACCGTGGTGATTAGATTTTGGTCAAGAATCTGGTCTTCTCTTCATCCATCATTGAATCTGATCAGCTAAACCTTTTAACACCTGATCAGACTTCAGCTCTCCTTAAAAATAACTAAAAGTTTCATTTTCTCAGTTGAATTTCTTAATTTAAATCAACACAAAGTAGTAAAGTTTCTGTAATGACCTCAGACAACAGGTCAGAGTTAACCACAGCTTGTAGAACGAGCTGCTGCTCATTAGAACGAAGACCCAGAAGACGTTCGGTTATTAACCTCTGTGTTATTTTTTATTGTAATTAGCGTCTTGTCAAAAGCTGTTACGAGAGTGGTGAGCGTGGAGCGTTGAGATTAAAGGTTAAAACAAACCCACCAAACTCAGAGTCGGGTTCCTCTGAGGCCATCATCTCCAAGCATTTCTCCTGTTCTCGCTTGATCACGCAGTTTGACGGGACCTGCTGCCTCGAACCCTGGAAACACAAACCAGGAGGAATGTTTCTAAACGGACCCGGCTGCCTCATTAGCTTCGCTCCTCTGTGAGAAAGAGACGGTAGCTCTGGGATCTGTTTAAACACTCAACCAATTAAATAAATCACTGCACCTCTAAAAGCTAACTAACCCTGAGGAGGAGCTCCACTCGAGTGCAAACAAAAGGTTTCAGACGTGTTCAGAACCGGTCCGATCCGGGACACAAGAGAGGTGTTTATGGCTCTGCTGATGATGTAGCTGCAACTCAACCAGGCCCAGAAGTCTATAAAAATAACTCTGAGATACAACTAGGAGGCTAAGTCCAGAGAGGTCATCGTTATTATGTCTCAGGAACATCAATGAACAGAAAATCTACCAGAACGTAGGAAATCCTGAAAACTACTCACAGCAAAGCCACAGTTACGAGTGAGAGCAGATCTAAGTGTGAGATAGTCCTCCTGTTGTAGTTAAAGATGGAATATGGAACCTGAACACCAGAGCGACATCTAGTGTGTGGAGGCTGTAGCTGCAACAACAGAACAAGGGATGCCAGGTTCTCTGCCGATACGTGAAGTGAGCAGCCAGCTCCGTGTCCATGACGACCTAACCTCACTCTGGTTTTAGATCTTTTATGGTCACTCCTCTTCTGAGAAGGATAACGACATCTTCTGGGCTCAGAAGCAGCTTGACTTGCCGAGTCCGCCATTTTCCACAGAGCCAGTCTCGCTGTGGAAACCCACAATGGTGCCCTCTAGTGGCTGGTAGATGTAAACATAAACCCAGTGTTGTGCCCGTCAAAATAAATATTTGATTATTAGCTTTTAAAGAAGATACTGTAGCTGCATTCTGCACCTCTAAACGCACCATGGAGGGATTGTTTATTTTTAAATAGCTTTTTATTAAATTGTTCCACATTCAACTTTTAACTTTGTAGAATTTATGGCAGCATAGATGACATCGGCTTAGAGAATAGAGTGGACAGGCTAACAGACAAATAAAAAATAACGTGTGTTTTGAGCCTACATTTGTGTGTATGCACGTGTACATCTGTGTCCAATTAGTACTAATACATGTTTGCGTGACTGGTTAGTACCCAGGAGTGGTTTGGGAATACTTTTAGGGAAAGTGGGGAGCTGCCCCAACACTACCCCCATACTATAATATATTATATTAAATACAATATATTATATATAATATACTTGATTTTAATGACGCATATGCATGTTCATTTTGGCTGCCTTTTGTAATTTGCATCTGTTTGAAGCGTTGTTTGTGCGCGTCCTCTGAAATTAATGCAACGCGTTCTCAAGCTGCAATATAGGAGTAACCACTAGGAGGAGTTGACAAAACAAGCGAAACACACTCGCCATGGTCACTCCCTCTCGGGTTTAGAGGTCTTTCACACGATACCGCTGCTGTATTTTTTCTGTCGTGATCTCAAAATTAACCAGTTACTGATCTCATCTATTGACGCCATGTTGGTTTTGGTCATACCTACAAACCCGGGACTCTATCCAGTCTGAGTACTCTACTGTGCCTCCTAGTGGAACACTCCAGTACTACATGCAGTGCAGCAGCAAGTATGTGAACAAAGATGCAGCCTGCATCAACGTGAGGTTAAAACAAGTATCGGCCTTAGAAGGTGGAAAGCCTCAAGCCCGAGGCGAGACGGGAGTCAGGGACCCCACAGGGTGTAGCCACTGCCTTGGATGGAGGGTCCGCCTTGGGACAAGAGACCACCTCAAGGCCTGAGAGGGGCCACCAAATAAGAAAACGTTTGTTTCATGCTACCTGCAAGAGTGGGTGTATTACCTGGTGTATTAGGGGAGTATCTGAGCCCTGTGACCTTTTCCTTCTACTTCATCCTCACTTGAGTGTTTTTTGCTTTTTTGTTGTTTCTTCAAAAACCTACTAGTTACCCACAATGCATTGCCCCATGATTATGAACAGTGATTGCCTCCCAGTTGACCCGAGTTGGTGGTAAATGGTGATGGTCTGTGCCAGATGCAACGTTTCCGTTATGATTTCCACAGCGAGAGGTGAGGAGGACGTTCTCCTGCCTCAAACAATTAAAATGCTGGAATGTTGTTAAACAAACTATGAATAAATGATGAGGAGAGCTCCTTATTCATTGTTCCTGCCACACGCTGGTCGATGAATTATTGATGCAGCCTTTCTATCCTTAAGAGTGAAAATCAATCCCTGGTGGTTGCTTTATTCAGAGGAAGCCTCCACCTGTTGAGAACCTGTTGGTTTATTCTGATGATTCAGCCCCACAGCTGATTGGCTGTACGACAAAACGTTTCACACCTAAAGCAAAAGTACGTAACTAACTCACCGCAGGCAGGAGGAAGAGGAGAGTCAGGAGGCTGAGGTTAACAGCAGACATTTTGTTCTTCGGTGGTTTCTTCTCTGAGCAGACAAACGCAGCTGGACGTCGGCTCACCTCGGGATCTGAAAACACAAGAAGAGACCATCTTGTTTGGCTGGTTTAGATAACACACACTTGTGAGAGTCCTTCCTGCTGCCTCAGTGTCTGAACAGCTGATCCTAACAAGAACAAAAACATCAAAAATAATAATAAAATCAGCTTCAGACTCAATCTGGAACGTTTTCAGGACCAAAACGTTAACTTCAGGTTTTTAACTAAATTCCTCCCTTGGAGCCACAAACATAAAAGTTACATTAAAATGTTTAAATCCACCTTTAATATTCAGTCTTTTTGAAAATGTAGCTTTCTTCAGTCAAGCTTGTGCCTATAGGGTGCATCTTGTTGCATCATACGTTGTGTTTTTAAATATTTTTAACAGCACAGAGGCTGCGTGTCTAAAACGAGCCCGTGTGCACGCAGCGTGGCGGCTCGGGCCAGCAGGGTTTGGATGAACGGAGCCAAGTAGCAGGACTGGGCGCTCGCTCGGGCCTCGTCCCACTGGGGGGACTTGGCATCTTCCTTCTCCATCAGAACCCTGCCAGCTAGCAGCCGTTGTCACGGGCAACAGCTGAGAGAGAGCTGCTGAGCGTGGATCTGAAGTGGACCACATGGACCTGGGAGCTCCTCCTGCTCCGTCTTCGGCTCCACGGAAAACAGAATCTCAGATTTGATCTGCTTTGATTTAAAACAGGAAAAAACCAGAAAATCACGACAGCTGCTGATGCTTTTCCACTGAAGGTTTTTCATAATAAAAGCATGTATGTGAGAAATAAAACACCTAAATTGAAATAAAAATATAAGTAAATGCATAAAACTGATGTTTGGATATTTTTAGAAGCACAAACAAATAAAAAAAACGTCCAGATAAGAAATATATTTTATTTTTTTAAATAACATTGATCCAGTAAACTCAGGTTTAAAGTTTATAATTTTACAGTTAGTTTTATTTTGAGATTAATCAAGTTCTAATAGTAAATTCACTTTTATTGAGATAGATTTGGATAACGTCATCCTTCTATTTTATCAGGCTATAAAACCAACAGCCGATATTTTCATGGACGTCTTTAGAGATATTCTCAGACACAAAAATCCTCTTAAAAATGACCTAAAAGATAAAACCAGACGAGGAACAAACTTTGTTCTGTAATTTAAAGATTAGGCACAAATCTGCTTATTTCACATTAACCCTGTCAGGATCAGACTCACATCACCAACAGGAAGTCTGAACATGGGGCTTAACTCGCCCACTCACTAGTTCTCACTCAAAACTTCACTCCGTTGGTGCAAATGAAACTTTAAAGGGATACTCCGCAGTTTTGCTTGTTTTTAGCACCCCCTAGTGTTCGTTTAGTAGAACCAAAAGTGAAACTTCTCTCCTGGCTGTGCGTTGGTCTTTTTAACACCTTAATCTAACAGCTGAAACGTCTCCTCAGCCTTCATTAGTGTCTACAGGAGCGGTTCATCACTAAATCAAACAAATCAGCTGTGTTCATGATCTAAAACATGCAGGAAACATGCTGGAAGCAGACTGCAGCACCAGGCATGTCAGCTCCACTTTACTAAGTCCAACAGGGACCGGACCGCCACTCTGAAGTTGCAAGTGCGGTATTCTGGCCACAGAGGGCGGTGGGGGTCTGAGTGACATCATTAACCCTGTAAAGGGTCATTTTAGCACAAACTGGATTTAAGACCCACACAGCTGATTCAGATGTTTGACTTATCTCTAGCAGGTCAGCAGAAACCTCTTCCAGGTGTGTGCAACAAAACTGCACATAAATTGTGACATTTGTGCAATTTTTGTTTTTGCAATTTAGTCAATCATTTTTTTTATTTGTTTGTGAGTTTCCCTCATGTTTAGTCGTAATTTTTTTTCTTTTTAATTTCATTTAAAAAACATAGTAACTTTACAAGATAATAAAAAAACAAATATAACTTACAATACTTAAGTGAAAAGGAGCAGATAGAAGAAAATCTTATATGTAATCTGCCCCATTCACACATTAGCAAAAAATAAAAATATACTCACTAACAAAAATGACTAGGACAGCTGCCAAGCAGCTTGCCACTAATTTGCTAACCACCTTGAATACCGTTTCAACACATTAAATCATTGCTGATCAATACAGAATAAAAAATTAAATTAAAATAAAAAATGCACCCAAGATTATTCCATTAGTGTCTTAACATATAGTTTCTTACATTCTGTTTGAACATCATAATTGAGTTGACCTCTTTCATTACGTATTCCAGACTGTTCCATAACCCGACTCCATATACAGAAACACAGCGCTCCAACGTTTTAGTCCTAAATCTAGGTTTTATAAATATCTCAAACCCTTTTAAATTGTAGCAACTTTGTCTTTTTTCAAATTTCATTTGAATATTTGTTGGTAATGATTTTTGTGAGCTTTATACATCAAATTCATCAGACATCAGAGTTTAGTCAATCATTTTTTTTATTTGTTTGTGAGTTTCCCTCCTCTTTAGTCGTAACGTGGTCTCCACCTGCTCCCAAAGCTGACTCGCATTTCTCCACCGTCTGACTGAGAAACTAAATGAGAGTAGATGTGATCCAGATGCCTGGAAATCTGTTGTGTGAATTTTGCTCAATGTTCTGAATTCCAGAGGCGTGAGGTCCAAAACCCGACACTCGTGAGGAAGTAGAGAACCGTCACGTTTTAAATGTTGACAACTAAAGCAGCCGATTAAACCACCAAGGCAGGTCAGTCACACACCCACGTGTGTGTGTGTGTGTGTGTGTGTGTGACTGTTAGCTCAGCAGCTGCTCACGACCGTCCTCCCTGAGCTGTAATCAGGGCTTTAATGAGTCTCAGTGGCTTTCATGTTCAGCACCGTCAGCCTGAGTGTTTGTAACATTTGATGCTTCAGTTGAAAAGTTCTTGATTAAAACACACACACACACACACACACACACACACACACACACACACACACACACACACACACACACACACACACACACACACACACACACACACACACACACACACACACACTAAAGTTGCACCAGACGGGGGAAAACGGGTAAAATGAGTGTTTGCCTTGCCGAGCTGGAGGAGTTTTTCCTCTCAGGAGTAAACAGGAAGAGAGTGGGATCAATCATCTGTAACAGCAGCAGTGTTGCCAAAAACCGCACTGAAACAACTCAGAGATGAAGAAAGGGAAACAACAGAAGGAGAGAAATGTTTCGTTTCTGTTGTTTAGAGCGTTTTGGTTCCTTTGAGTTGTCCTGATGTTCAGAGTGAAACCGCTTTATCCTCCTCTTTATCCGTCATTTAGAGAGCGATCGCTGCTTCCTTCAGAGTCAAATCAGCTCCAGGATTCATCGTCTAACGTGCTAATCCGAACTGGATCATTCCCTCTGAATATCTCCACAAGTCACTCAAGTCTCTAAATTTAGCCTAAGGAATTATGGGAGGCATTAATATCCGTCAGCATGACTGAGTCTTGATTATTTTAGGGACGGAGAGGAATGGGTTTAGAGCTGGCCTGGTTTCTCGCTCCCAGTACGCTCCACTTTTCCCATAATCCACCTGGGCATTGAGTCATCACACGTCT
>SSNS01000431.1:426318-436323 GCA_006937985.1 Aphyosemion australe
AAGCAAAGACACTTTCAGGCAAAAACAACAAAGCAGGTAAAACAAAAACGACGCCGCTTCCCCAGAGCCGTGAGAAACAAGCACCCACGACCCAGCAGGACCAACAAAGATGGTTTCAGTCTAGATTTGATGATTCTGTGTTTTAGGTGACTCGTTTATTTAGACGTGTTATATTTATGTTTCAGGTTGATTTATGTGTTTGTTCTGACTTTAAAACCTGCAGGTTGCTGCTCCTGGAGCCTCCTGGAGGGGTTTTATCTCCAGAGTGGCCTGGGAACGCCTCGGGGTCCCACTGGTGGAGCTGGTGGAGGTTGGGGAGAGCCTCTACTGGAGCGGCTGCCCCCATGACCCAGATCCGGATAAGTAGACAGACACAAATGTACAAAAGTTGCTGTTCCGTTTTATGATCGTCGTCTTGAATCTGGATCCTTCATCTCAGGAACTCCACCTGGCCTCTGTCTTCCTTCTCTCATTTTCCACTTGCAGTCCCAGGACAGGTCTCTGAGGGATCCGCTCCAGGCCCAGACCACCAATCTGTGGTCCGATGGGCCCCGAGTCATTCCCAAAATTAAGAAAGTGCTCATGAACTTTAATGGAATGTGTAGCGAGCGGATTGGTCAGTGGCTGTCCTCAGAACCAGGTGTCTGGTGTCCCTGGGTGGTTTCCTGGTGGTCTGATGCTGAGAGCTCATCACCGTGGTGCCGTAGACGCAGGTGACCGTGGGGCTAAGAAAACAGGTTCAATGGAGGTCCGTGATCCCAAACTCAGCAGTCATTGAAGGTATCCGGGTCAGAACCGAAGCAGATGGAAACCAGGGCAAACAGATCCGGTCTGATGGGCAGAGACGGGGTCGAAAAGATCAGAGAAGGTTCAGAACCTGTCCAAAACAAGCCGGCACAAGATGGCAGAATCATGGACATGGACACTCTGGCACTGGAACAGAGGAAGCATGGAGTTTAAACCAGACCAGACAGGAGTAGCGAATCAGGAGTAGAGGAGGAACGTGGGTGGGCGTGGCCAGAGGCAGAGCTGCAGACAGGTATAACAGGATCAGGACAGGACTGGATCACCCTGCTTCTCAAGGGGATCCCAAGGCATTCCCAGACAAAATTCCTAGAGGGAGGCAACCAGGAAACACCTCAGGTGAGGAGGAGCACTGGCTTTACCCGTGTCTCGCTCCATCATTCTGGGAGACTTGGGAGGAGCTAACTCCGCTCTGCTCTTCCTGTTCTGATGGATTCTTCCCTGACGTTACTTTGGGATAAATCAGCAGTTGTAGCTGGATTATTCTGATCTATGTCAGCCATAAAACTCACAGAGTCTGATTTTTTAAAACAGTTTGAGCCGATCCCTGAATGTTCAGTCATGTGACTAGACGTGTCAGTGCTGGTGGTGACCTGTGACCTCACCTTTCCATGTTACATTTAGCCTAAAGGGCTTCAGGTAACTGGGAGCGATGCCTGTTGGAAAAGTCACAAGGAAAAATCCCAAAATGGACAAAAAAACAGTTTTCTAAATTATCCTTCTCTATGGAGTCGTGTAAACAAATCACATCAGCTGCTGCATTCCCGAGGGAATCGATCGCATTCGTCAGATCCCGTTTATGTTTAAAGTCTGAGAAAATCTTCATTTCAGGCAAAAACAAAAACTTGGAGCAGAGGCTGAAGCTGCTACCTGAACTTTCACTTTTTATAAATCATAAAGGAAAATTGTGAGTTTTTAAAATATTCTAAGAGGAGATAAAACGTCTTCAGTTTGATGTACAAACTGGAAAAGAAGAGTACGGAAAGCCCAGATCAACAGAAAGGTTAATGCTGCTTCCAGTGGCTCATTAGAGTATCCGCTGTAACTGTCAGGAGTTTGTTAATCACCATGGTAACCACGCTGGACTGAGAGATTGGGTGTGCTGACTCTGGGCTCAAGGGAAATTTGAGACAAAAACTATATGAAGTATGAAAATATTGTTTAACTTTAACCTTCAACCTTTAAAGGGGACCTATTATGCAAAACTACACTTTTGCATCCTTTTGTGCTGCCATGTGGGTCTCTACTGCCTCTATAAACACTCCAAATGTGGAAAAAACATCCATTTGTTTCCTGTTTGTGTTTGGTTTTAGGAATTATGTTCCTAAAACAAGCCATTTCAACACGTCCCTGTTTGTGATGTCACAAATGGGAAAGTATAGTACACTCTCTCACCCGCAATAGAGAGCTGCAGCTGGAGGAGCAGCAGCTCTACTCCAAGTCCCTCCCTGATATCTGAGCTTCTCAGCTTATTGCAGCCTGATAGGGAAAGTGGTGGGCGGGGCCAGCTCCAGCTTGTTTTCTTAAAGTGACAGAGCCCTGAAATGGCTCATTCTGAGAAGGCACTGAAACGGCTGATATTGCTTAATGTGAGAGGATTTTTGTGCAACGGACTTCATACACATGTTTTGTGTCGACCATAGAACTATTATAACTTAAGATAATTTTTCATAATAAGCCCCCTTTAACCCAACCAGGGAAACCAGAGGGGGCGGGGTTTTCTCACCTGTTTCACCTGAATCTTAACGTTTTCTCGTTTGCCGTTTTTAACGGATTTACAAAACTAGAACGTCAGACTCGGCGCACAAAGGAAGCTGCCAACCCTAAGCCTAGTCGGGCTGAGTGGGTTTGTGTGTTTTTGTTTTTACTAAATCATGACAGAAACACGATAACCATCACGGGAGTTTAACTTAGAAACGACGACAGCCTTAATAAATGAATCTTCCTGATTTTCTCCTTTAACCAGAGGAACGTTGTTTTGGTTTCTGCTGCAGCGGCGAAGCAGAAAAACCTCCAAAGATGTGACAAAAATAATTTGGTTCCCATGAGGACGAAGGCTGAGGCATTATTTGGATTTTGGGGGGATTTGTGCTCCTGCTGTACGACTCGTTCTCATTGGGTCCATATTTATAAAAACAAGAGGAGGAATGTTAAAGGTCTGATTTTACTTGGGAAAAGTGTTGACGGATACATCTACAGCATCTTTGTTCGTCTTTGATTCTGCAGCAACTGAAACCTTTTAAAGAAACATCACAGATGCAGAAAAGGCTCATGGGATACATTCTGACACATTTCAAGACAAAACGAGAGAGTTAACGAGATCATTTGATACATATCTTGCAGCTTTTTGCATCAGCATTTCCTTGACGAGGCCCTCGGACGTTGCTGGGTGTAACAAGGATGCTGTAATGAGGCTGAGCCTGATGTCCTCCTCCTCCTCCTCTGCTGCTCAGGTCAGCCAACACAAGGCCAACTGGATCCTTTAAATGCCAGCCTCTCAGGCAGAAAACCTGTTTTTTATCAGCTGGGCTCTTATTCTCCAAAGGCTTTGCCAGCATCCCGATGACGTGTGGTCGGCGTGTTTGTCGGCTACAAGTCCAGCAAATATAAACAGGATTCTGTGGTTTCGCTGAACCAAACAGTAAATTTAAACAGAGAGAGCTGCAAACACATTTCAGCGGGATGAGTCCATTCAAAAGGAGCTGGAGGTTTATTTATTTACTGAAGAGTTACTTTTATCACCTGTTTGGCCTTGAATAAGGATGCAGGGCGGATGTGAAACTCATTCATCACTCTTTATGAATGAGGCTGCAGCTGAACACTCAGAAATGTCAACAAATCTCCCAGCCTTCTTTCTTTAATCAGCCTAATCAGCCCTGGTGCGGATGCAGGCTATTATACAGGAAGACACCCACATATTTCTGCTTTTGCAGCTAAACGCTCACCATGCTGCCTGGAACAGAACTGGGGAGTTTATGAGCGGAAGGCTTTTCAGGGATCTGTGAATCCTCACAAATGACAAGAGGCTGAGATCCAGAGACAGCAGGATGCATCACAAGGTCACGCTCAGCTTCCATCAGCTCCAGCCTGGAGTTTCAGACGAATTCCTGCAGAAAAGCTGCATCTTTCTTTCTGCATGAGACATGCAGCCAGGGACCATTCACTCAGGAACAAATCTATGCTGCTCAGAAGTGAACCTTGTGTTAAAATTCTAATATGCTGTAATCAGATTCTTCCTCCTTTTCCACACACCTCCCTAAACCTCCTCACGAGCCTCTGCATACCGCAGGATCCAGACGGATCCCTCCCTTGCATCCTGCAGTGCCTCTGAGCAAAAATTTTTAATTCAAGATGATTTGATTCCTTATGTTTGCCGTTTCCTACCATTGTATCCCCGCGCTCCGACTGGAACTCCTGCGCGCTGCAGACGAACCGACCCGGTCCGGGTGGAGGGTGAACGGATCCCTCGGTGCCGCTCCAGGAGACGCAACTTCCAGCCCAGGCGGCAAAAGAGGGGCTCGTTTCGGGGGAGCTGCAGTTCAGGGTTCCCTCTGCAGCGGCTGGAAGGAGCTCCGTGTGTGGACGTGAGAGGATGGCTGAGCGCTTCCACGCCACAATGCGCTGCGCATTTCAACTACCCTCCTCCCTCCGCACACTCACGCATACGCGCGGGCGCGCGCGCTCAAATTCAATTCCGCGTGATGAATGTGAGACATGCACGTTGAATAATCCAGGATGATGATCTGGGTGTGATGCTGTGCAGTCTGTGCGTCCATGTGCGCGCGCGCGCGGTCCAGGGGTCATCTAAGAGGCTCATCAGGATCATGAACAGAGCCCCTGATCGTTTTCTAGAAGCCCTGCAGGCAGAAGCAGGAAGTGATGATGCAGGAGATGAGCTAAAGATGCTCCAACAGGCCTCTGATTACAACATTTAGAACAATAAACTAAATCTCATAAAACTGTCAGTAGGTTTCAAACCAAATTGATTATAAAATCAAAAGAGTTTCAGCAGGAAAATGTCCCTAAAACGAGTTTATAGAGAAAAAAATAACACCTTGAGAATTTAAGCATGTTTTATTCAACCTTATCCACACCCCCTTGTTGCTCTCGTGTGAAAAACTGAACTGAATCAAGATGGCTGCCAGACCCACCTGACCTTAATCACCAGCAGAAAGGCCTCAGATCAGATCCTCTGGTGTTGGAACAGCAGCTGACTCCATACTTTACCTGGATGAGTCGGTTCCTTGTCAGGGAGAAACTCAAGCTGGATCGAGGAGCATCTTTACTTCAATCAGCCCACAGATCCATGATTCTATGCAGTTGGACGTCATGTGCGTAAGCTGGTATGAGATTCAAGAGCTCAGGATGTGCTGAAGAGGAAGCAGATAGAGGAGGAAGAGTAGAGGGCCCAGCACAGAACCTTGTGGGACACCATGGGTGACGGAGTCGGAGGAGGACCAAAACATGAAGACGGCCACAGAGAAGGAATGAACAGTTCCTGAAAGGCCTACCCAGTCTCTCAGCCTATCCAGTATCAGGTGATGGTCAACAGTGTCAAAGGCTGCAGTCAGGTCCAGCAGAACCAGAACAGAACAGTCCCCTGCATCACTGTGAGTCAGAAGGTCATTAGAGACCCTGAGAAGAGCTGTTTCAGTAGAATGAGCTCTACGGAAACCTGACTGGAAACTATCGTAGATGTCATGTTCATCAAGAGCAGCTGTGAGTTGTTTAGACACAACCTTTTCCAAGATCTTGGAGATGAACAGGAGATGGGTCTGAAGCTGCTATGGAGAGATTGGGTTTTTTAAGAAGCGGGTGGATTACAGCATTCATAAGCAGGGACCTGACCAGAAACCAGGGATGCACTAATTACAGAGAGCACACTGGGACTGATAGACTGAAAAGCATTTTAAACAAAGATTAGGGTAAGATGTTGAGGGGGCATGCAGATGTTTTCATAGAGTTAACTAGTCTGGTTAGTTCAGGTAAAAAACAGGAGCAAAGCTATCCAGGATGACGGGCCGGGTTGGAGTCGGAGGAGGCAGAGATGAGGCTGAAGGAGAGATGCTAGATCTCACCTTATTGACTTTGTCCACAAAGAAAGACAGGAAGTTCTCACAACCTCCATCAGAGTGAATGGAGGCTGTAGGTGAGGCAGGAGAGATGCTGCTGCTGATTGTGTTAAACAACACCTTTGCTCTGGGACACCAGGTTGGAGAAATATGCAACCCTGGCTTTATGAGCTGAACCAAACTGTGGGACAACCAGCTCCTCAGTCTCAGTGGGTGTCCTGAGACTGAAGAGGTGGGATGGATTGATGGAGAGGAGTGCGTTCATTAGCTGTCTGTCTCTCACTGACTGAAACAAAGCCAGCCTCTGCCCACCAACTCAGGTTGTTGTTTTTACCACGCTGAAGTGAGAACAACCTCCGTTAACAGCTGTTAAAACCTTTTATCTTGGTTTCCGTTTGTGATTGATGTGGAACTCTTCATCTGCAGGAGGAAAATGTAAAAACAAATTGTCAGTTTGTCAGGTAACAATCCAGCAGAGAAGTGAAACATTAAATCAGCCCAACAGACGGCTTGTTGCAGAGGTGAAGAGATGCGCTTTGATCTTCCTTTTAAAGGTGTGAGGAAAGTGAGACCCAGCAGAGATGTTTCTCCAATTTTCAGCCAGGCTGAAGTTTGTGTTTGATGTGCAGCACATTTCTCTCCCAGAGAGATGGACTTCACTTGTCCACTTCCAATTTCCCTCTCTGGCACCACAAAAGCAGCATCTATGTTTTTCATCTGAGCTAAAAGCTGAGTTTTATTCTGCTTGCTCTCCGTCTCGCTGCCATCCGGTCCTCCCACGGCGTGGAGCGGTGACTCAAGCACCTCAGGTCTGCTTCGTCTTCCATCCGGAGCAGCAACCAGTCCCCACGTCACACACACACATGCACACTCAAACACACACACACTCACTCAAACACACACGCACGCAAACACACATGCACACTCAAACACACACACACTCACTCAAACACACACACACTCACTCAAACACACACGCACGCAAACACACATGCACATGCACACACACACTCATACAGACACGCACGCAAACACTCACTCAAACATGCACACACGCATGCATGCACTCACACACACACACGCACGCACACACACACACTCACTCAAACACACACGCACGCAAACACACACACATGCAGATGCACATGCACGCACACACACACACACATGCACGCACACACACTCACTCAAACACACACACACGCAAACACACACACATGCACTCACACACACACACACACACACACACACACACACGCATGCACACACTCACACACACTCACTCAAACACACACACACGCAAACACACACACAAACACACACACACACACACACACACACACACAAACACACACACACACACACACACACACACACACACACGCATGCAAACACATGCACACACGCATGCATGCACTCACACACACACACGCACGCACACACACACACTCACTCAAACACACACGCACGCAAACACACACACATGCACATGCACATGCACGCACACACACACACACATGCACGCACACACACTCACTCAAACACACACACACGCAAACACACACACATGCACTCACACACACTCACTCAAACACACACACACACACACACACACACACACACACACACACACACACACACACGCACGCAAACACACACAGACATGCTCGCAAACACACACACTCAAACACATGCACACGCGCACGCATGCACTCACACACTCACACACACACGCAAACACACATGCAGGCATGCAAACACACATGCAGGCATGCAAACACACACATGAACGCACACACACACACACACACACACGCATGCATACAAACGCACACATGAATGCATGCACGCACACACACATGAATGCACACACACGCACGCAAACACACACACATGCACTCACACACACACACGCACACAAACACACACACACGCATGCATGCACTCACACACACACGCATGCAAACACATGCACACGCGCATGCATGCACTCACTCACACACACGCATGCAAACACATGCACACACGCACGCATCAGGATCTGAGTTCTCTTGACGCAGTGACATCATTGCTAATTGATCCTCTTTTGAAGTCTGAAAGACGAATAGTATGCAGCTATATGGGGGGTTGCCATGGTAACTGGCCCATTTCAATGCAACGGGACGTGGAGTGTTGCTGGAAGCTCGGGGGTGATCGGGGAATGCTGGGGCGGGATAAAAAGCAGGGCTTGTGAGGAAGAGGACGACGAAGAGGAGAGGGTTTTAGAAAGAGGGAAAGAATCAGAACGATGGAGCTGCTGACCGCGGAGATCCTCTGACAATGGATTCATGAGGATAACATCATCCTAATCTGTAAAGATAAAGAGGAATTTGATTCAGGATTAGGACTGTGTCATCTCAATGAGCAGAATATGATTTATTTAACTAGCAGCAGCATGAAGGTCCTACTGAACACTTTCATTTAGGATCAATATCAGATTCAGATGTTCTTATTAAATGAGTCTTCTGGGTGTCATTTTCCTTTTAACTTGAAGCAGGCATGAAGACACAAAACCAAAAAATGAGTCAGAACCAGAACCTTTAAAACATTTGGTTCTGGGTAGAACTTTCTCTTCCCAGCAGCTTCCCAGCCAGCATGCAGCGGTGGGCCTCATATGGATATATATGGGCAACCCGTATGGGTGCCAACAGGGTTTGTCCAGGGTTTGCATGGTGGCCCCACAGGGGTGTGTCTACATAGATTGTAACAAGCCATCTGGGTCCATCTGAAAACCCATGTAGAGCCCGTTAAAATGTGGGCAAACCCCTGTGGGATCATCATGGAAGCCACGGACAAACCCTGTTGGCACCCATACGGTTTGCCCATATATATCCATATGGGGCCCACCTATGAGAGTGGACTCACTACTTCAGTCCAGAACAAAAGAAGTTCACGTTCTGATCAGAATGTTAGTTTATCTTTGATAAACAAACAGCCTCCTGATGCAGAACCTGTCATGTGACCCTGCAGGAGTCCCGTAAAGCATTTCTGTTGACGGGAATTTACCAAAAATATAAATATTATCAGAATTAAAGGCCTAGCCTTCTGTGAAGGATTGCATGTCGCCTTTTTGTTCCAGCTTAAATAAAACCATTTCTGCAGAGCAATAACGCTGACCCAGATGTCTGCTGGGAAGGTTCATCAATGTAAATATGATGCATCGTTTTCTCTGCCAGCGGCTCCTTATCGTGCTGCAGTGATAACCAGGATTAAAAACACCATGGCAACCGCTTCCACCTGATCACGGGGCAGCGGAGAAGCTGGAGGGAGATGGAGAGATAATGGCTGGAGTGGGACACGGTGCATCTCCAACACTAAAGAGGCCAGACTGACATCCAGGAAGAACATTTATCATCACAGCAGGCCGTTCTCTTCATGCATCCATTTGAGTCTCATCATGAACTATTTTAATCTTTTCTCGTGTCTGTCATGTCGGCGTGGTCGGAGCTGCAGGTGAAGAGTTAAAACCTGAATCAGATGAAATGCTGTAGGAGGACAGCAGCCATGACTCTTGGCTCACCTCAGCCTGGTGAATAAATCAGAGAAACTCAAACAGACGCATCTTCTGAGGTGGGCTGAGAACTTTACAAACGTTTGCATCAGCGGTTCTAAAAGTGGGATCTGGACTCGACGGTGGATCTCAAACCAGTAAGTTTGAGGTCTTCAGACGATCTCCAGAGAACCCTAACCAGCTTACTTTGTTCACACATGGAAAGTTTCACCCTGAGATGTTTTAACCTTTAATCCAGGGGTCCCCAACCCTGGTCCTGGAGGGCCGCTATCCAGCAGGTTTTGCGGTTTCTCTGCTCAAACACACTTGATTCAGTGGTTGAATCACCTGTGCAGCAGCTCACCAAGCTCTGCAGAATCACTTGCTAATTGAAATCAGGTGTGTTGAAGCAGAGTTACAACTAAAACCTGCTGGATACCGGCCCTTCAGGACCAGGATTGGGCACCCCTGCTTAATCCCTCCTCAAGCGTGTAACCAGGTGTTTACATGGCAGGTGTGCTGTGCCGGCCACGCCCACCTCTGTCAGGTGCCAGGCCGACTGGGACTGGAAACACAATCCAGTAAAGTCAGATTCACCCG
>SSNS01000431.1:437171-457718 GCA_006937985.1 Aphyosemion australe
ATGTGTATAAGAGACAGCTCTCCTTCTCTCTCTCTCCCTCTCTCTCCTTCTCTCTCTCTCCCTCTCTCCTCTCTCTCTCTCCCTCTTGCTCTCTCTCTCACTCTCTCTCCTTTCTCCCTCTCTCCTCTCTCCCTCTCTCTCCCTCTCTCACTCCCTCTCTCTCCTTCTCTCTCATTCTCTCTCTCCTTCTCTCTCCTCTCTCTCTCATCTCTCTGTCTTTCCTTCTCTTCCTCTCCCTCTCTCTCCTTCTCTCTCTCCCCTCTCTCTCTCTCCTTCTCTCTCCTTCTCTCTCTCCCTCTCTCTCTCCCTCTCTCTCCCTCTCTCTCTGTCTTTCCCTCTCTTCCTCCCTCTCTCTCCTTCTCACTCTCTCTCCTCTCTCTCTCTCTGTCTCTCCCTCTCTCTCTATCGCTCTCTCTCTCTCCCTCTTCTCTGTCTCCCCCATCTCTCTCTTTCTCTCCATCTAGCTCCCCCCCCCTCTCTTTCTCTCTCCCTCCCTTTCTCCCCCCTCTCTAAAAAGCTCCCGCCTCTCAGATGTCCTCATGTTCTCACTCCTCGGTGTTCTTGTTTTCTCAGCTGAATGAGTGAATCATCCTCTCCAGCTCCAGTCTCGTCCAGATCAATAGAGATCTCCACACGAGTCCTCACAAAACTCCCCGCTTTTCCACCTCGCTTGGCCATCACCATGGAGACCTGAGCCAGCAGCCTCTCTGCAACTTCTTTATTTTTTTACTGGGAGTAAAGAAACGCTCTACATCACTTCAGTCTAGGTGATCAGAGGGAAATATCCATCCCTTTAATTTTACTCAGCTCTTTGTTGCTAAACATCACCAATCTCGTATGAAAGTGCCGAGCCTTGTGTGGTCTGGTGGTCCAGAGGGACTGAACACACCAGGATAATGAATAGTGAGTGTGACAGAGCTGTGGTGATGTAAAACAACCAGAACAAGGAAGGTCAGTAAGGAATCACGTGTGCCAAGATGTCCAAGAAAACTCCAGAAAAAGTATTAGTTAGAAAATTCAAGAAAAAAGGAGAAACAGCACAGATTGACCTCACAGCGTGGTTTCTGTAGCATCACACAACAACTTATTATCCATCAGTTACTAATTTATCTGTTGGTTTCAGCTCCCTTAGCAGGATTAAACCAGTATAAGTCGTGTTTTCTGGCTTCACTTGAGGTTTTTTCTTGTTTTTAGATTTCTTTGTGTCACTTTGTCATGATTATTCAGTAATTTCCCCACCCCATATCCTCACCTGTCCTCACCTGTTCTCACTCAATTATTACAGTTTTTCTCGATTGCTAACTGTGCATTTAGCACTTGTACAAAAAGACAAAACAGAAATCTTGTGCATTTGACACTTGTGTACAGTAAGCCCATGTACTAAAAATAAAGTACAAAAACATACAAATACTACTGTAAGAGCAAAGAGCAAAGATTCCAGTACGTACAGGTTGGCATATTATCCAGACACATTCAGTGTTGATTACGTAGTAATAGACTGTAGTGACCTAAATCACTTTTCCTGTATCACTTACTAAACTAGATCTATTTCTACAGAGGGGTTTTCAACTGGATGCAGTGGAAAGACCCCATGAATACATCTAGAAGGATGAAGCACTGAGTATGTTCCCTCACATCATTAGACACAAGTGTGATCCATTTTTAGTTGTTGTGTTCAAGTGGTGACACCTGTGCTTTACTTGTGATTGACGTTTGTCACCTGTGCTCACCATGATGCAGCACAGGTGCATCACAATGAAAATGTGTTGGCAAGTGGTGTCTGAACAGGTGAAACGTGCTGATGGTTTTACCAAAAGAGTGATTGGTTCAATCAGTGGGTTCAAGCAACTGAGCCTTTGGTTCAGACAACAGGGTTTAGTGTTTTAGCTACTGAGAAATACTGTAAAGCAAATCAGTTTCTCTCATTTATGATCAGATTCTGCTGTTTATATGCACTATTGTTTCCTCCATGTTTGGTTTCTCTCATGTTTGCCTTTAGTTTCTGCTGCAACCTCTTTCTGGGTAAGCAGTATTCATGGCCCCGCCCACCTTGGCTTGGGATCGCCCACAGGAAGGGGAGAGCAGAGCGCATCTGGGCTAGCAGAAGCTAGCCATTAGCATTAGCAACTGCACAACATGGCAGAACATGCTGGAGCTTGTGTTATTTGTGGAGAAAAAACATCAACATTAAATTTTTACCCAAGAAAGAAGAGCAATGAAGGCAGCGGAAGAGTCGGATTGCTGTTAGCCAATCAGGGGCGGGACGTTTGCATATCATGAATATTAATAAATAAGACTCTTAATCCTTTCGTTTTCTGCACCCACCCCCCGCTCCTCTGGCCAACATCTACTTCCTGAAACAGGAATGCCGGAGCTTTTATCTCCCAGAACAAAGCATTTGTTCATACTAGAGAGCACAGCAGATTTACATCTTTAAGGCCAGAAGTGGCTGGACGAGGGTTTGTGATGACAATCAGCAAGAAGGTTGAAGATGTTGAGACTAAAATGAGTTATTTTACCAGCTCATCCATTAATGACCAGTCAGTCCAGTTGTCCCAGTGAATCCCACAATTACACTCACCAGTATGTTGTTATTTTATGCTGGACATGAGGAGGACATCCACAAGTTAAAACAGATGGAGACGGTTGCCATGGCAACATGAAACTAACTCAAATCCAAAGATGTAATGTGACGTTCTTGGTTTTCTGTCCCTGACTTTAAGCTGATTCACTCGATTATTTCAGATCTTTTTAAAATGAGACACATTTTCTCTGCTGTTTAAGTCTTTCTGTCGGTTCTTTAACGACCTGATTAACGGGTTACGGGTCGAAGCTCAGCCCCACAGGGAGCTGTATGTCCCAGTGGCTTCATACAGCATCTATGTCTGTGGTGTGATTTAGACACACAGAAACATAATCAGTGAGTTTGTGCTTCAGGTTCAGTCAGAGGTCAACAAGTGATTTAAAATGGCTGAAGGTCCTGGAGGTGTTGGTGGAGTTAAAACTTCTGGAGGTTTGATGTCCTGGTTTGTCTTTGCTGACATCCTACACTCTAACCTCTGATGTAAGGACAGGACTCGTCTCACAGCAGAGCTATTCTGACTCACGTTTGTATTAAAAACTGATAACAGGTGCGTCAACCTTGAGATTATTTCTACAAAGTGTTCTGGTCTCATTACATCAAAAACACTTTATTTTAGGGATTAAAGGAGCTGCTGAGAGTAAAGGAAGCGCCGACGCTCCGAGTCAAGTCAAGAACTTTACAGCAGAAAAACAAACTTGGGTTGGAGAGAGGACTTCAGGAATTCTCTGTAACTGCTGTAAATATTTTCTTATGCTGGGGGGTCAGATTTATTCCCTTAAGGCAGAAACGATTAGTTAGTCATCTGTTGTGTAACTCAGGAATAATTTATAACAAACATTCTTATCAGCAGCAAATCTATTTCTGTAAAAGGTCAGGCTTCAGTCAAGCGGTTCAGATCTTCTAGTTTTGGTCAGGAAACATCTAGTTTTACCTTGGTTTAAGACTATAGGGAAGAAGAATGTAAACATTATTATTATTAATAATTTATTTATTTATTGACTTAATAACTATGTATGTGAGTTATCTTTTTATTCAAACATTCCTTCATTTTTAACATGTAATGATATTTTTTAAAGTGAAGTGAAATCCCGTTTCCTTAACGAATCGTCACCTGCAGCTTTAAACCCCAGTGTCTAAAAACTAAAATGTTATGTGCAAATTTATGAACGGTAAAATGGCCTGTATTTGATGACGTGCCTTCTAGGGTTCTACAACCGCCCAAGACGCTTTACAACACAGTCATTCATCCATTCATGCACACATTAACAGCCTGATGATGAGTTACATCGTAGCTACAGCTGCCCTGGGGCGCACTGAGAGAGGCGAGGCTGCCGGGCACAGGTGCCACCGGTGCCTCTGACCCCCACCAGCAGGTAAGGTGGGTTAAGTGTCTTGCCCAAGAACACGACAGCAGCATTGTCTGCCGGGAGCCAGGATGAATCCTACAACCTTCTGATTACTGGACAACCCAGATACAAATGAAGGACAGAGGGAACCGTACGTACATGTGTGTGTACAGGCAATCATTTTCAAGTATACATAAAATAAAATAAGGCAGTTTGAGGTAGTGCAGTGTGCTTGTTGTAGCACCGTAGAGCAGCAGACTGCTCTGGCTGAGAAACAGCCTGGAGGAAGACGCTCTCTGTGGAGGCTGGTTCAGCGCTCCACGGAGTCGACCTGATGGTAGAGGAATGAAGTGTTTTTGTGCAGAGGGTGCCTCATAGATGTTAGCTGCTCTTTTCTGGACCTGCACACATCTTGGATGGAGGAAAGACCGGCCCTGATAATCCTCTCTGCAGACCTATTATTTGCAGTCTGGACCGGCCCTGTTCAGCAGTTGAGCCGACCCACACAGTGATGGATGCAGACAGGACAGACTGGATGATGGTGGTGTAGAAGATGACTGGTAGCTCCTGTGGGAGGCTGTAATTAGCTGAAGCAGGTAGTCTCTGACTGTGTCTATGAGTGAGGACCATCCCAGAGACTGGAGATTGTCCACAGTAAACACAGTGTTGTTGAGGGTGGTGAGGGGAGGGAGTGAGGGGGGTGTTGTCCAGAAGTCCACCATCAGATCCACAGTCTTGAGTGGATTCATCCCCAGGTGGTTCTGACTGCATCAGTGGACCATCTGATCCACTTCCTGTCTGTATGCTGACCCGCTGTCCTGGACTAAACCAGTGGTGTGACTCGTAAACTTCAGGAGCTTCACAGACGCGTCCGCTAAGGCAGCGTTTCCCAGCCTTTCATGACTTGTGCTCTAAGGTGCAGTCGTTTGTGTAAAGACAGAATAGCAGGGAGAGAGCACACACCTGGGAAGTGTCAGAATCCTGACTATTTTCTCAGAATTCTCACTTTTCAGTGCCTTGGACCCACTTTGGTATCTGATAATAAACTGTTCCTTTTCAAAAGGTCCTGTAACAGATGTGGCTCTGATCTAGTTTATTCTGGTGGACTGAAGGGAGACAAAACGGTTGCAGATCCCTGATTAGTGCTGTGAAGGACTCAGACACATTTTTACCTGCAACACACCACATTTTAGCTTGGACTAAGTTCGTATCATTTGTGTTCCCTTTGGTCAGCAGGCTGTGGCGGCCATGTTGGATTGGGTTGACCCTAAAAGATAATCAGATGTAGACGAACATCCAATAAGGACTTTCTAGGAATTTCATTCCTTTCCACAGAGATGCATGAATGATTCTATTTATAGTTTTCACAAAACAAAAGTTTCTTCTCTGTAGCTTTCAACCAAACAAGCGATATATGAGAACAGCCTGAAGTGATCTAAATCTGTGGGGACTGGTACTTACTGAGAGCTCTGTCATCCATTCATCCAGCAAACCGAACAAAGCAGAGATAACTGAAACATCTGCATTATGCATCTGCACATCTGCTTATCATGCAGCTGTGACATCATCCCACCTGAGAGGAAAACATGGAAGCACTGTTAGAGCAAAAAGACAGAACCATGCACGACAGTAGCAGCACCAACGTCTCTGAGCAACGTTTTCATTAAAGCTGATCTGCAGGAGGCCGAGTGACGGATGAAGAGGCTGGATGCTGCAGAGTCAAATCTCTTTAGGGTGACACAAACTCACGCCTTTAAAATCCGTCTTCCCCATCAGAGCCACAAACATGTCACTCAGTCAGGATCTGCAGCAGGAAAATATCCAGACACAAACTACAGATCTGAGAGGAAACGAGAGGCTGCAGAGATTATTCTGCCCCCGTTCAGAGTAAACCTCAGAAGAATCCTAAAACTAATATATTTTCACGCTGACAGAATGCATCCTCTCAGAATCATGAGATGAAATGCATGAAGGGAGATTAAAAACAGACACAATCCTTTAATAGAACCCTAAAGAACGCTCTCAGAGTTTTAATTTGTCCCCGTTCCACCAGAGCTGCTCTGACTGGACTTGACCTTTGGGGATGACCCGTGGTGTCTGCAGAGCTCACATGGTTTGTGTGGGTTTCAGATCCTTCTACAAACCAGGAAGTTTTAGGAATTAAATATATATATTTTTGGTTTTTCGTTAAACACAGAGCAAAAAGAGTTTGTTTTTACCTTTGCTGTTTTGCATGTTTGAAAAATGCAAAACAGCAAAGGTAAAAACAAACTCGTTTTGCTCTGTGTTTAACGAAAAACCACAAAAAAAATCTTTCTAAATATGTACGGTGGCTCAGGGGTTAGGAGTTTGCCCTGTAGCCAGTGGGTTGCCGGTTCGAACCCGGGCTTCGGTTAAATCTGTGCAGAAGCGTGTCTCACTGAGCTGCTATCTGGGATTCGCGAAGCGTCCGGGTCCTTCTTCCAACGACCGTCTTTATCAGAGAGTGATCACTGTTATTGTGCAGTCTCCCTTTAAACTGTCACCCAGCCAGAGGAAACGGCTGCGAGTCTATTTTCAGGCTGCCTGCAGATGGCAGCTAGCAGTTTGGCCCGTCTGTTTCAACAACGACACACGAGAGTCGTCCGAAAGGCACTAAAACTACGCTGAGGAGAACTGGGAATCCTGATGTTCAGGGTTTCACATCCTGGTCCCTTTCATCCAGGTGCTGGCTCTCGCGGCAGAACACTGAGTGATGAGTTCGTCTACGGAGCCAGAGGTTGTTTCGGGGCGGACGTGGGCTGCAGTTTATTTGAAATGTAGATTCTGAGCTGCGTCTGTTGCGCTTTCATCCTGTCCATGAAAAATGCATGCTGTGATCTCATTATCCTGCTCTCCTCTTGGAACGCTACGTAAAATCAATCCAGGGCAGCGGAGGGGTGACGACGCTTCAGATTCTTCTTCTCCTTTCACAATGAGCAAGAAGAGGCCCTGCAGGTGGGAGGACGAGTGTGAGTCTGCTCCAGTGGGGGTTTGGTTTGATGAACACATCAGCTGTGAGCTTTTGACAGGCACTTGATCAGAGTGGTGTGCAACCTCAGCCTGATTTGGCCCCTCTGAGTGGTGAAACCTTTATAGAGTTCAGCCTGCTCTGCTTGCTTGTGCTTCCCCTGTTAAACCATTTAGGTCGTGTTGTTTTTGTGGTTTCTGTTGCAAACGTTGGTGAAGTTGGCGTTTCTAAACCTGACAGTGAACAAAGGTCAAGAGAGGAAAAATGCTCCAGCTGTTTGCTCTCCTGACCTCATGAAAGTAGGTTTATTTTATAAAAACTGGAGTAAAGAGTCGTCAGAGATTCACTGCTCATCACTTTTATTCTTGGCTGTGTCTTGCAGCGTTGAGTCTGCTCACTAACAGGAAACTGGGTCAAAGATCTGCAAAGCAACCACACTGATCAGGTAACCTGCAGCAACAGATCACTTTGAAGTGGTCCAGGACTGAGAACAACATGCTTTTACAAGTGGAAACTCCTCTTTGAGCCTCTTTATATCATATGAGCATTTGTTGGGGCTCACAATGACCCAGGAGCCAGACACAACCCCATAATCAAGCCCTACAATAGAAAGACTGGTTTGCCCCGCCCGCTCGGCCAGGACATGAATATTAAATGAGTCTGTGCTAATTGGCTGATGGCTCTACGACGCTGCCTGAAGCCAGAAGCTCTAACAGGGTGTGTGGCGGTGCTGGCAGGGAAGTGTTTGGCTTCTTCTGAGGCTCCACCATGATAAACTCGTTACAATAAATGCTGACCAGCTCTAGCTCGTCTGTTCTGAGGTGTAAACACGGATTGCCGTAAAGCGTTACTGCTTCTCGTGAGATATGTGACTTTGTGAGACATCCAGGCAGCGCTCCAGAGAGGCTCAAGTTGCAAACGGGGTATCCTGTTCACAAAGCCCCCAGAAACCCCAGCCTTCTCAATCTGTCCCTTCTCAAGGACTCCCAGAGCCAGAGCCTCGATGAGTCTGACTCTATCTGGCTGGTACCACTCAGCCCCTTCACGCTCCTCCTGTAGGTCCATCGAGAGACGTCCTGACACATGGAAACTGAAATAAGAATCAACTAAGAAGAAGTTTGGAAACTTTACTAACACTGTTCATGTTAACGATCACAACCCAGCAGTGGCGGCCGGTGAGTTTTTTTTTGGGTGGGGCGCTAACCACATATCACCACTAGGGGGCGCCAAATTACCATTGATTCTTATGCATCAGCGTCACACAACTGACGGTCACAGGAGCACTTCGGCAACAAAGTTGTTCAAAAGGTTTTTGAATATTAAGCATGTTTTTGACAAAAACATGCTTAATATTCATCCATTCACCCATATATTACACAAACTGCACACACGCTTAAGGGGAGTAGGCCAATCTAATCAATAGAAGCCACTTTCTACCAACACCCAATAAGCTGTAAATAAACGTGAGGCCGTAAAATAGACGCTACATGTATCCAGAAAAACACACAGTGACACAATGCAAGATATTCACAGAAGCAGCCGGCGTTTAGATTAAATCCCAGACTCACAAACAAGAAGAATAGCAGTACCACTCTTAGTTCAAACCGTATGGAGCGGTGCTAGCCGCTAACGAGGCAGCATGCTAATTTCCTGAAGCCAAAAGCTAAAATGAGGCTTACCTTGCAGGTTATGGCCATAATCCGTGTGGTGTAGTAAAAACAATCCACTCGGTTCGTGAAGTTCTATATCCTGAGCTGATCAGACTGTTTGCTGGCATTGTTTTGCTGGGAAAATGTCCTTGTGTAACTTCTCCCTCTGTCCTGTTTGTTGCTTTATTTTAATGTCCGGCTGGTTGGGTCCAAGCTCTTTAAGGCCAAGTTTTTCCTGTTGTGTCCTCCTACTAAACGGCTTGCTTTTCAAAGACGCAACTGTATTTGTTTTCTCCATAGTTGAGGTGTGCACGGCAGCAGCTACAACAACAAACTGAACAAGCACGACGCGCTAGCCTGTGGAAAGTTTTCCCCTCAGGGCGGGGTGAACAACCCGACCAATCAGCGATCTCCTCCCCCTGGTCTGAGCAGAATTCACCCGGTGAGGCGGCGACGATCGCTAAAAGATGCGACCAACCGCTCTCCTATTCTTTGTCGTTGTGGACGGTTTGGGGACCCACTGCACATGCGCCAGTTAGCCCATATTAAGTCAATGGTAAAGATTGCTGCGCCCGCGAGAGGACACGTGACAAGTACGTCGTCGATTCGGCCGTGTTAAAAGTAAAAAGAACATTATTAAACACAGATTACACACAGCACTTAGTCCATATGGTGTGTATAGATCGTTTAGTTTACTTTTTATGTTTTTTTAAATATATTTTGTGATTCCTATCTTCTTCTTCTCCTTCCTGTGAGTGGTGGGGCGGCGCCCTAGCGCCCTCTATGGACGAGCCGCCACTGCAACCCAGTGATGTACTGGGCTAAAAACCATAAAGACCACCCACATGTTTAAAATGGATGTAGAGTTAAAAAGTGAATCCATTATTTAGGCCCGGTCCACACCACAAGATAAACATGCAGATATTTGACCTGATCCTCCCCTTCCGACATCATTAACCAAGTTCACTGAGAAACCATGTTTTACTTGTCATTTTTAAAATGTGATCGGTCACGGCTGAACATGAAACTAGTCTCCTCCACCTATCTCCTGCATTAGCTTCTGATAGAAAATAGACTCTAGGTGAAACTCTAGGATTAGAAAATCCTGACAGATCTACGTCACACTGTCACTGAACATTCATGGACTCACCCATCTTGACTCACGACGGGGAAGGCTGTTGTTGGTTTAGCGTCCAGGAAACAGCAGAGAACGTCTGGGCTAGTAGAAGCTAACCGTTAGCATTAGCAACTCCACCACACAGCAGAACTCCTCCAGGCTTGTGTTATTGGTGGAGATAAAACATCAACATTGCAGAGCAAACAGAGTCAGTGGTAGAGTCGTGCTGCTGTTAGCCAATCAGAGGAGAGAAGTCCACATATCAGGAAGTAAGACTCCAGATCCTGCCGTCTGCTGCTCCCCACTTCTCTGGTACACTTCTAGTTCCTGAAACAGAAGCACCAGAGCTTTTTTCCCCACAGAGATCGACTCACAAGGCATTCATTTACTAGAGACCACTGCGGATGTGTTGAAAAAAATGAGTGAAGTTGGCCTTTAAACCCAACGCAGCATCTGGGGCAGGCTCTGAGGAGAAATTAGCATGCAGGCTGTTGAATGTGACACCCTGGAGGGGACACCCTGGACAGGTCTCTGTCCTTACAGGGACACACGGAGTCACTCACTCATAGGGTGCAGCCGGGATTCCAACCTGCAACCTTCTAGCTTTGAGGCAACAATCACACCGACTTTGACAGCATGCAGCCCCTAGAGCTGAATCAACAAAAGACAAACTTGGAAGAAAAATGTTATTATTATTATTTTTGAAATTTTCCACTGGTTTATTTAAAAATCTAATGAATCTAAATCCATGAGACGCAGAAATGATGCTGAGTATTTTCTAAACTCTGCTGAAGATAAATCACAGCCCATCCATCTGTTTAGCCGCAGAGGCTGTTTGATATTGACTCTGTCTCTGCTGTAATCTGGTTGGAATAATGGACTGAGAAGAATGGCATCAGTCTTTTCTCAACCTGAGGCTGATCCAATCATCCTTCCCTGTAACGTGGTTAGCAGAGATTTCTTACCGTAACAAATCACCATCAATAGAATTAAACGTGCAAAAGCTGAACACGGATAAACAAATTGGGAACAACAGTGAGTAGAAACTCTTTAGTGACGTGGTGGAAAATGATGAGTGGCACCAACACGGCAGGACTGTGGAGAGTCGGCGCCGTACGCATGCAGGTGGAGGATGAGCAATCTTTTGTCTGTGTGAGAACAGAGGCCACTTCACATGAAAGCAGACACCACCGTCACCTCCGGGCTCGGAGCTCCCACTGCTGAAATGTCAGGTGTTAATAAACAAAACGGTCTAAAGAGGTCGTGTTCCCTCAGAGCCTCGTTAGGAAAACAAATAAGAAAAAGTCCAAACTGCAGAGAGAGTTTCTGTCTGACATCAACTCAGCGAAGGATTAATCTGATGATGGGAGGGAGGAGACGCTGGAACACAGGGTGTAATTTCCAGATGAGAGAACTTGCAGCACAGACTACAATAATGAAGGTCTAATTGGATTCCTCAGAAGGAAAATGAGTTTAATTATAATTTCACATCAGAACAGATGAGAATTATTGTCTAGTCAGGTATTATCCATTCTACGCTCTTACAATACCCTCCACAATCAAAGAAAACACACTAAAGGGAGAAGATAGAAGCTAACATCATTATTAAAGAGATATTCCACCCAAAAGTAAAATTTTGTCTATTGCTATATTCCCCATAGTTAAATAATTAGGAAAAAACTATTTGTAACCAGCCCTGTCATTCTTCTGACCCGGCAGTACTCGTTTAGCTTTCGCTTAACATAAAACAATGTAAGTGAATGGTACCAACTAGCCTTGAGTGTGAAAAAGTCATTAAAATTAGTCAATAGTGATTCTAATTCTGCTCGGTGACCTCAATAATCATAATGACTGCAAGTGAAAATAATAAGTAACACTAAAGAATCACAGGCGCCATTATAGATTTGGGACTACTTTATGACAAAGCACAGCTGTAAGCTTCCGCTGAAAGGTGCAAGGACACAACGCAGCAGCCCCAAAGACACGTGCTTCTATACGCAAATGCACTCGTTGGCAAACTGCCATCAAACACACGACTGTTTTAGAAACAATGACTTTTTCACACTCAAGGCTAGTTGGTACCATTCACTCACATTGTTTTATGCTAAGTTAAAGCTAAACGAGTACTGTCGGATCAGGAGAATGACTGCGTAGACACCAGAAACCCCACGGAAGAGAAAATACAAGAAGCCAAGACCAGAAAAGATCAGGTCCAGCTAGATACGGTGCCTAAAAATGAGATCGTACAGCAGAGAGGAGACTTTCAAACCCAAGCTCACCCCACCATCATCCTCATTCCAGATCCCCGGCAGCCCTAAATGAACTCGTACAACAAAAGTGACACACCCCCTCATCGAAAGTGCCAATCAAGTGCGCAAATATCACTGACATCATATTACTGACTTGGCTCCTACATTCCAGCCCCTAGTTGTTTCAATGCTGTAAGCAAACAAAATCAGGTGTGGTGTGAAGCGTGTCTGCATGGTGTGAGGAGGTGCTTCTGTGTCCAGGAAGTACCTCCTTCCACCATGAGGTACAAAAAAAAGCTGCAGCACAAGGGTTATCTCACAGATCACCTGATCAATTCATTTCTGTATCTCCTTGTGCTGCATGGGTTTTTTTTCTCTGGGTGCTCCAGGTCACTCCCCACCCAAAATCCTGACATGTTAGGATCTGCTCAGCTTTTCAGCAATCAGCATTCAAACAGCATTTCTGCAAGACAGGCAATTTATACATCACACATTAATATGTAGGAGCCATAACTGGAAAAGTTAATAAAACAGAAGAATACACAAACATCTTCATTACGCGCATCAATCAAACCTTGAACAACATGTTATTTAGTCCATTACTGTCCACCAGAATGCATGCCATCAAGGCTCATCTGCTGCTTGAAGAAGACACATTTAAGTAATAGGTCTGTCCAGAATACTAATCTTTGTTTTTTTAAATAGAAATCCATCGTACAAGCCCTTGAATGCATCAGGAACAGTTTGTACAGTCCTTCTGTCAGAAAGACACAACGGTAACACACAGATCCAGTTGTTTTATTATGTCCACACACCACCTCCATCATCATCACCCTCTTCATTAACCCTATATGAATTGTGATGGATGAAACCTTGTTAATGAAAGAAGATTAAAGTTGGCGAATGGACTTTCCAGTATCTGTTTCTCTGTCGCTCCTACAGTTAGGGCGAGGGCCTACGTGATTTAGTCAGCACAGTCTCTGGGTACTTTCCTCAGTACGTTACATTACTAGTGTGTGACTTATGGTAGACGGGCTCACAGAGTCCGAGCTGGAGGTTTCCCAGTTCCGTCCAAAACCTCTGGCGAAGGATCCTCCAGACCTACCAGCTATGTGGTGGACCTCAGAGCACAGGTCCTCCTGAAAAGCCCACTGGCCCCCTCCTCAAAGAGGTGCGCTTCTACATCTTGTGTGCATCCAGCGACACTGCCCTCCCTCTAGGTAGAGGTATGGCCTCGGCAGTGGTGGCTGACCCTTTCCAATGTCCCGTACACAGACCGGGACGGGGCTATCTGAACAAGTCCATCTCCTCCAGCAGCCTGTTTGGCCAGTCCCTCGAGGCTATCCAGGCCAAGTTTGAGTCTCAGGAGGAGGAGACGGAAGCTTTCCCCTCCATCATCCCCAGGCGTGATGCGAGACCCATGGTACCTTTTGCAAAGACATAGTTTCCATCGAGAACATGGACACCATAGCGACACCATGGGCAGAAGTTGTAGGTGCAACCACAGAACTAATTTTCCAGCCTTCGGGGTGTTGGTTCACTGCTGACACATGAAGTGAGCAGCCAGCACCATGTCCAGTGATGAATCGTACAGGGTAAGGACTCATTTCTAATGATAAGTTTATTTTACAACAGTATTTACCGTCAGAAGATCTTCTGGGCTCAGAATCAGCTGCTTGACTTGTCGAGTCCATCATTTTACACAGTCCCAGCCTCGCCTTGCCAAGCGGACCTTTTACCGCAACAGTGCCCTCTAGTGGCTGGTGGATGTAAACATAAACCCAGTGTCGTGCCCGTCAAAATAAAATTTTGATTATTTTTTTTAAATAAAAGGAAAACAATACCTTCATTCTGCACACCTCTAAACGCCCCGTGGAGGTATAATCTTTTAAAAATATAGCTTTTTATTACATTGTTCCAGATTCTACCTTTAAATAATGAATTTTGTAATGACCTAGGCTGGAACCATGTAAAAATCTGCATTCTAAACAGAAATCCTGAAGCTATGATCCTGCTAAAGCAGCGGGAGCATGGAGGAGGCGGTGTTAAACACCAAAATGTTCCCTGTGTGTAACTGGTTTAGTTCTGCGTGATGCGTCTGTCGATCTGGCTTCGGGCTGCGGAGGTTCTGCTGTTTCCTCGGGGCTCGTCGGAGCAGCAGCAGCAGAAACAAGATCTCCACTGAGATGCATGTTAATAAGACCACGAGGTGTGTTTTCTATGAATTTACACCTCACAGTTCTGCAGGGCCTGTGTTCCTCTGACCAGAGCATTTATTTTTCCTCAGTATCTTATTTTATTCTGATGTTTTGATGATGAAAATCAAAACTCCTTCATCCGTTTGCTTTCACCAAACATCTCCTCTGTGTTTTAATCAACTCATATTTTGGTGAAAGCAGATGTTTTTAACCAACTCTTATTTTGGTGAAAGCAGATGTTTTTAACCAACTCTTATTTTGGTGAAAGCAGATGTTTTTAACCAGCTCTTATTTTGGTGAAAGCAGATGTTTTTAACCAGTTCTTATTTTAGTGAAAGCAGATGTTTTTAACCAGCTCTTATTTTGGTGAAAGCAGATGTTTTTAACCAACTCTTATTTTGGTGAAAGCAGATGTTTTTAACCAACTCTTATTTTGGTGAAAGCAGATGTTTTTAACCACTCTTATTTTGGTGAAAGCAGATGTTTTTAACCAGCTCTTTTTAGGTGAAAGCAGATGTTTTTAACCAACTCTTATTTTGGTGAAAGCAGATGTTTTTAACCAGCTCTTATTTTGGTGAAAGCAGATGTTTTTAACCATCTCTTATTTTGGTGAAAGCAGATGTTTTGAACCAATTCTTATTTTGGTGAAAGCCGATGTTTTTAACCAACTCTTACTTTGGTGAAAGCAGATGTTTTTAACCAACTCTTATTTTGGTGAAAGCAGATGTTTTTAACCAGTTCTTATTTTAGTGAAAGCAGATGTTTTTAACCAGCTCTTTTTTTGGTGAAATCAGATGTTTTTAACCAACTCTTATTTTGGTGAAAGCAGATGTTTTTAACCAACTCTTATTTTGGTGAAAGCAGATGTTTTTAACCAGCTCTTATTTTGGTGAAAGCAGATGTTTTTAACCAGTTCTTATTTTGGTGAAATCAGATGTTTTTAACCAACTCTTATTTTGGTGAAAGCAGATGTTTTTAACCAGCTCTTATTTTGTTGAAAGCAGATGTTTTTAACCAGCTCTTTTTAGGTGAAAGCAGATGTTTTAACCAGTTTTTATTTTGGTGAAATCAGATGTTTTTAACCAGCTCTTATTTTGGTGAAAGCAGATGTTTTTAACCAGCTCTTTTTTGGTGAAAGCAGATGTTTTTAACCAGCTCTTATTTTGGTGAAAGCAGATGTTTTTACCACATTTTCCATCATCATTCTCTTTCGGCTGAGCCAAATTTCCCACCCCTCCCCACCTCACCGCCAGAGGGAAGATATTTGTCTCTCTGCCCGTCATTCACTCCTCTTCCTCAGATGATCTTCATTAATCTGACGAGGCGTGACGTTAGGCAGCTCCGGGGAACTCATTTATCCACTAAGGCTGAACATTTACTCATTAATTACAATGTTTAATTGTTTCGAGTCTAAAAAAAGACGTTGCTTGTCACCCTCCTGCACGACAGTCCTGAACGGGTTCAGATCACAGCAGGAGTTCAACTAAACTGGAGAGTCACATCATGGTTTCATGGATGTAAAAGACCCAAAGATGGAGTGAAGAGAGCAGAAGATGAAGAATGAGCAAATATTTAACCAAGGTAGACGCATAAAAACAACTAATGACGGTCGTAAAAGAGCAGAAGCACTGGAATTTAATGATGGTCTAGAAATCTAAAAGAAAATAGAAACAATTAAATACAGAAGGAAAAAGGTCAGCGGGTCAAAGTAAAATTTTGTCTGTTGTTATATTCCCTATCGTTAGATAAGTAGGAAAAAACTATTTGTAACCAGCCCAGTCATCCTCCTGATCTGGCTGTACCCCTTTAGCTTTAGCTTAGCATAAAACAATGTAAGTGAATGGTAACAACTAGCCTTGAGAGTGAAAAAGTCATTAGAATTACTCAGTAGTGATTCTAATTCTGCTTGGTGACCTAAATAATCAGACTGACTGCAAGTGGAAATAAACACAAAGGTGTTGTTTTAGACTTTATGGCAAAACACAGCTGTATGCCTCCGTTGAAAGGTGCAGGGACCCAAAGACACCTGCTTCTATAGACACAAATACACATCTTGTTAGCGAACTGCCATAGAACACACACACACACGCACGCACGCACGCACGCACGCACGCACGCACACACGCACACACACACACACACACACACACACACACACACACACACACACACACACACACACACACACACACACACACACACAATGACAGCAAGAGAAAAAACTGGCATCTCGCTTACCCAGGAGCGCATGGAGCTCCACAGGTGTGTGTCAGAAGATGAGCAGATCATGTTTGAAGCCGTTTTTAATTTTATTTATGCACAAAATCAGAGCATGAACCCATGCAGCCTTCTGCAGGAATGGAAACCTGACTCTGATCAATAAAAACAAAGCTTCACCATACACCTGATATATACCTGCACCCGCTCCTCCTCTCTGGTGATCCAAAATAAATCGCTTTGAATGACCCACATTCCCCCTGCAGCCGTGAAGCACGGAAATCGTTCCATCCCTTCCATCATAACTGCAATTAAATCATATATATGGCTCACTTTGCTTAATATGAAAATGCATTTTATAGTCAACCTTCATGGGTATTTATGATTATAATTTCCAGGGGATGAAAATGGCACCAATCTTGTGTGGAATGACCCACATATTATTTTACATCTGTCTTAGTTAATGTGCTTAATCTCACAGTCATAGCAGAAGAATTTCCAACAAGTGCATCAAAAACTGATGGACGGCGGTGGATCTGGCGTTAGGAGTTCACCCTGTAACCCATGGGTTGCCAGTTCAAACCCAGGCTCCGTCACTGGCTCAGGCACTTCACCCTCCTTTCCTGCTGGTGGTGGTCGAAGGGACCGGTGGTGCCAGCGTATGGCAGCCTCGCCTCTGTCAGTGCGCCCCAGGGCAGCTGTGGCTACGATGTAGCTCATCATTACCACCAGTGTGTGAATGGATGAATGAAGTGTAAAGTACTTTGGAGTCCTCTGACTCAGAAATGTCATTGTCTTGCCACCTCAGAAGCACGTGGAAGAACCTGACTCCTCCTGAAGACATGTCTCCGTTTGGCACAAAATTCCAGTGATTTACAACATAAATAGGATGAAGTCCACAGTAAAAAGACTGGATCAGTGAGTCTTAAACCTACTCTGACTAGTTTTCTGGCACCAGAAACCACCTAAAGGTCAATCCTCTTAAATCAGAGTGACTTTTATCGCAGAACGAAGCGAAAGAGTGGAAAAACTGAGCATCCAACCTTTCAGGTTGTATAAGCCCACAATCCCAAAGTAGTTCAGACTGAGCTTTTGTTCCCATGACAGCAGGGGGATGGGGGGGGCTGAATTCCCTCTGATCAGGCTGATATGCACTACATGTGCCACACAGACGATTACATAACCACAATAAGGCACGTCTGTCTGTGGTGTTTAAACAACAATTAAATCTCACTTTTAGAGCTAAAGTGGGTAACACTGGCTCACAGAGCAGCTGAGTGGAGGTTTTCTGACACTGATGTGACTGAAGTTTGAGAAAACAAAGACCAGGAGAAGAAAACATCCACAGGATTGAAGTCAGCGGGAAACAGAACAAGAAATCTGGGCAGAAACGTGGCGGGAGTCTGGTTAGAAGACAGAAACCGGTGTTAAAATTCAGATCACACACACACTCCTGGAAGCTGCTCGCTATGGGGGGATGGGGGGTCAAACAAGGAAGAAAACTCCACGTCGGGGAGGAAGAGACTGGACGTAAACATCAGAGCTCAACCTGATGGTAAAACGATGATAACGTAACCCAGATATTTATTAGATCAGGATTTTACAGCAGAATCAGGGATTAAAGCAGCCGTTTGGTTCCTAAAGTTCTGGTTTGATGCTTAAATCATTTTATTCCTCTGCTGGATGAAAATGTGATTTTATTCAATTAAATACGACTCAAGACTCTTCATTAGAAAACCAAGAATGTGTTCACATCTAAATGATACACCCTCCCACCCTGGCGGCACTGCAGCCTATGCTATCACGACCCTGAGCCTCGCCACCCTCAAGCCAAATCTGGCTCTAACGTCCCCAGTGAGACTTAATATGTTCAAAATGGGCGACACCCTGACGCAGCGCTACTCCAGAGCAAATTTACTCCATGTGACATTTAAGACCAGGCCAGATATTTCCTGTTGTGTCTAAAATGTAGTTCATCTGACAGAAGGAGCAACGACAAACGGCCTCTAGCGCCACCTCTGGCTAATAAAGCACAGCAGCATGGAGGAGGGGAACGGCACAATTATTGTGCAAATGCACAAGTGCACAAGTGCACAAGTGCAAAGAAATGCATAGTTATCCTAAATCTGTTATTCCTCCTTTATCTTTTACTCCATCTTTATGCAGATGACATCCAGCTGTACATCACCTTTAAGCTTCATGAGATGTCTAATGCAGCTGTGGCAGGGTTTCTCTCAGTGTTATTGCACAAACTAGCAAGCTGCAGCATTTCAGAATACGAGGTTGTTATTTTCTCTACTATGTTACCATGTGGGTTAAAAGCAGTGCAAGTCATATCAGCTCTGTGATCTATTGGTTCGCACCAAATCCAATAAAACTATTGAGGAACAAAGAAACTCTTATAGCAGTCACTTGCAGTTGCCATGGTTACCAGCGTAGCATCCTCTGTAGCACAAAGCTGAAGCACAGCTGAGGGGAGGAGGGAGGAAAAAGCAAGTTGTGATTAAAGTTTTAAATGTCTCTGGACTCTCCGGAGCAGCTTGATGCACAGCAGAAACGGTTCTGAGTTCTAGAATCAGGATTTTCTCGCGTTACTTTCAGGTAATCTGTCAGAATAAAACGTCCCTGATCGTCTGTCTGCTCGTATTTGGTTGGGTCTTTCAGCTTTCGGGTCAGGGTTAGAGAAAAAGATCATGGATTGGTGCTGCGTCTGCAATGATGCGGGCGTTGTACCGGTCTGTCGTGGTGAAGAGAGAGCTGAGCCAGAAGGTGAAGCTCTCGATCTACGTTCCTACCCTCACCTATGGTCACGAGCTTTGGGTAGTGACCGAAAGAACGAGATCACGGATGCAAGCGGCTGAAATGAGTTTTCTCTGCAGGGTGTCTGGACTCTCCCTTAGAGATAGGGTGAGAAGCTCAGTCATCCGGGAGGGGCTCAGAGTAGACCTGCTCCTCCACATCAAGAGGAGCCAGTTGAGGTGGCTCGGGCATCTGGTCAGGATGCCTCCTGAACGCCTCCCTGGTGAGGTTTTCTAGGCACGTCCAACTGAGAGGAGACCCAAAGGAAGACCCAGGACACGCTGGAGGAGCTGGCCCAAGTGGCTGGGGAGAGGGACGTATGGGCCTCTCTGCTTAGGCTGCTGCCCCCGTGACCCGACCCCGGATAATCAGACAATAATGGATGGATGGATGGATGCAGCCCGTTTGTTTTCTAACAAAAATTGTATTTACTGTTTTAGTAAAGTTAGCTCTGGTAAACCAGAACCTTAACGTTTGCAAAAATAAGCTAATTTATTTATCTGGAATCTTCAACAGGGAATATTTTTGCTTTTCTCTCTGGAACCAAATTTGCTAAATGGGAATATTGCTCGTTTTCTCTTTGGAAACCCTAAAATTACAACAAAGAACATCTTTGTGCAGCTAGTTTAACTGAGATAAACTCTTAATTTGTTAGTTTTGAATATGTTTTTAAAACTGAATTCTTTATAAAAGTGGATGTAAAACCTTCAACAGCTTCTCATCCTATCAACACTGCAGTAAAACATCCTCATAAATAATAAAAATATTTGTTATGTTCAGAACAAACCAAAACTGTTTCCTCTGCAGCTCCTAGAGTTCACTAATCACTATGGCAACTGAACTTCCTCCTCATGCAGTCTCTCATCATGCAGAGTAACAGAAATGTCACAGCATCACTGTGTGTCTGCAGCATCAGAAAGGCAGCGGAGCGTTTGGAGCGGAGCACGTTTCCTGATCTGCAGCGTGTTTGTCATCCAGTAAAGTGTTGCTATTCACAGACGCAATCAATGGCAACCAGCAGGAAGACGGAGAAAAACACAGCTCAGTGACGCGTGAGGCGGCTTCTGATAGCTTCTATAAAAGAAGAGTGAGCCGCTGCTCAGCACTGAGGCCGTTCCAAGCAATTAGAGAGGGAGTCGATAACAGAGATGCTCCTTTAAGGAGGAGGACATCTGTCCTCCAGGACCGGCTGGAGGTTCCTCTATTGATCCCTGTAGAGCTGTCAGGAGCAGATGAAGTGATGGGTGTGAATTCAGTTTTATCTACATTTTATCTAAAACCCACAGAGAGAGAGAGGGAGGGGGAGGGGGGGGAGGGAGGAAGAGAGAGAAAGAGAGAGGGAGAGAGAGAGAGAGAGAGGGAGAGAGAGAGGAGAGAGAGAGAGAGAGAGAGAGAGAGA
>SSNS01000431.1:458587-501967 GCA_006937985.1 Aphyosemion australe
GGTTCCTCTATTGATCCCTGTAGAGCTGTCAGGAGCAGATGAAGTGATGGGTGTGAATTCAGTTTTATCTACATTTTATCTAAAACCCACAGAGAGAGAGAGGGAGGGGGAGGGGGGGGAGGGAGGGAGAGAGAGAGAGAGAGAGAGAGAGAGGGATAGGGGGAGAGAGAGAGAGAGAGAGAGAGAGAGAGAGAGAAGGAGAGAGAGGAGAGAGAGAGAGAGAGAGGGAGAGAGAGAGGAGAGAGAGAGAGAGAGAGAGAGAGAGAGAGAGAGAGAGAGAGAGAGAGAGAGAGAGAGAGAGAGAGAGAGAGAGAGAGAGAGAGAGAGAGAGAGAGAGAGGAGGGAATAATGAGGATTCTTTTATTGTTAGTTGGGATGTCGGTGGCAGAGGCGTTAAGTGCCCACCTTTAACCAGAAGGTTGCAGGTTCATATCCCAGTCTGTCAACGTTGTGTCCTTGGGCAAGACTTGGTGGTGGTCAGAGGGACTGGCAGCTTCCATCAGTGTGTCCTAGGGAAGCTGTAGCTATGGTGTAGCTCATCACCACCACTCTGTGAATGAATGAATGAATGACTGCTGTTGTGTTGTAAAGGGCCTTGGGGGTCCCAGGACTGCTGTATAACTGCAGGACATTTAGTGAAGACACCTGCTGATGGCTCCTGTCTTAGAAAGCTTAACCAGCTCAGAGGCTGGTTTGCTTCTTTATTGATGATTCTCCATGTTTTCATGGATAACCTGTGATGTTCAGACCGGTTTATCGTTCTGCAGGAATAGATGAGACGGAGAATCCAAGAGAGAGAAAATATCACAAATAATTTTGATCTAATTAAAGAAACTTGATTTATTATATAAGAAATTCTTTATGGAGCATTTTCATAATAATTCGGGTGAATCTGACTTTACTGGATTGTGTTTCCAGTCCCAGTCGGCCTGGATGAGCAGGCCTACCTGCTGTCACACACCTGACAGAGGTGGGCGTGGCCGGCACAGCACACCTGCCATGTAAACACCTGGTTACACGCTTGAGGAGGGATTAAGCAGGGGTGCCCAATCCTGGTCCTGAAGGGCCGGTATCCAGCAGGTTTTAGTTGTAACTCTGCTTCAACACACCTGATTTCAATTAGCAAGTGATTCTGCAGAGCTTGGTGAGCTGCTGCACAGGTGATTCAACCACTGAATCAAGTGTGTTTGAGCAGAGAAACCGCAAAACCTGCTGGATAGCGGCCCTCCAGGACCAGGGTTGGGGACCCCTGGATTAAAGGTTAAAACATCTCAGGGTGAAACTTTCCATGTGTGAACAAAGTAAGCTGGTTAGGGTTCTCTGGAGATCGTCTGAAGACCTCAAACTTACTGGTTTGAGATCCATCGTCGGGTCCAGATCCCACTTTTAGAACCGCTGATGCAAACGTTTGTAAAGTTCTCAGCCCACCTCAGAAGATGCGTCAGTTTGAGTTTCTCTGATTTATTCATCAGGCTGAGGTGAGCCAAGAGTCATGGCTGCTGTCCTCCTACAGCATTTCATCTGATTCAGGTTTTAACTCTTCACCTGCAGCTCCGACCACGCCGACATGACAGACACGAGAAAACGATTAAAATAGTTCATGATGAGACTCAAATGGATGCATGAAGAGAACGGCCTGCTGTGATGATAAATGTTCTTCCTGGATGTCAGTCTGGCCTCTTTAGTGTTGGAGATGCACCGTGTCCCACTCCAGCCATTATCTCTCCATCTCCCTCCAGCTTCTCCGCTGCCCCGTGATCAGGTGGAAGCGGTTGCCATGGTGTTTTTAATCCTGGTTATCACTGCAGCACGATAAGGAGCCGCTGGCAGAGAAAACGATGCATCATATTTACATTGATGAACCTTCCCAGCAGACATCTGGGTCAGCGTTATTGCTCTGCAGAAATGGTTTTATTTAAGCTGGAACAAAAAGGCGACATGCAATCCTTCACAGAAGGCTAGGCCTTTAATTCTGATAATATTTATATTTTTGGTAAATTCCCGTCAACAGAAATGCTTTACGGGACTCCTGCAGGGTCACATGACAGGTTCTGCATCAGGAGGCTGTTTGTTTATCAAAGATAAACTAACGTTCTGATCAGAACGTGAACTTCTTTTGTTCTGGACTGAAGTAGTGAGTCCACTCTCATAGGTGGGCCCCATATGGATATATATGGGCAAACCGTATGGGTGCCAACAGGGTTTGTCCGTGGCTTCCATGATGATCCCACAGGGGTTTGCCCACATTTTAACGGGCTCTACATGGGTTTTCAGATGGACCCAGATGGCTTGTTACAATCTATGTAGACACACCCCTGTGGGGCCACCATGCAAACCCTGGACAAACCCTGTTGGCACCCATACGGGTTGCCCATATATATCCATATGAGGCCCACCGCTGCATGCTGGCTGGGAAGCTGCTGGGAAGAGAAAGTTCTACCCAGAACCAAATGTTTTGAAGGTTCTGGTTCTGACTCATTTTCACCACTGTGTGAATGAATGAATGAATGAATGTTGTTGTGTTGTAAAGGGCCTTGGGGGTCCCAGGACTGCTGTATAACTGCAGGACATTTAGTGAAGACACCTGCTGATGGCTCCTGTCTTAGACAGCTTAACCAGCTCAGAGGCTGGTTTGCTTCTTTATTGATGATTCTCCATGTTTTCATGGATAACCTGTGATGTTCAGACCGGTTTATCGTTCTGCAGGAATAGATGTGACGGAGAAACCAAAACCTGCTGAGACCGTTCCACAGAGGAAGTGGAATTGGTGCAACTCTCTATTTAATGGAAATAAGAATCTGGAATGGCATCAAAGTCAATCAAGTGTAATTTAGGCTTTCTCATGAGCCATTCATGCAAAAATGGTTTATAAATAGTTGATTTGATCCTGCTAACAAAGAGACAAACCCTGGAAAAAAGCAGGGAATGTTTCTGCAAACCTGAATCTGAATTCTTCTTTCTGTTCTGATGGATTTTTGCTGCATCCTTCCAGAACCAAATAAATCCTGAGAGGACTGAACGAGTCCTCCGAGTCGCTGCTGTCCAGCAGAACCCTCCAGGTTCAGAACCTGAATCAGAGCCTCCTCTGCTCTGTGTGAATTCCTCTTTGTTTTATAGTCATTGTTTACATTTTCCACCTGATCCCAGACAACACATTCAGACACAGCAGCAGAACCTGGACCGTCTTCTCCAACAGCCTCCAGGCTGCTGAAGTAATGAGGGAGAAAACGTCTGAAGCCTAAAACGTCCCCAGGGAGACGTTACGGACAGGAGACACGCCACAGAGCTGAGACGAACGACATCATTAAAGCACGACCAGCTTTTCTTTAGAGACTTTTAGCTGTTTTTGGTCAGGTGGTGCTGATCTCACCCTGCATGATCGGTTTGGACATGATAGAGACGACTCAGAGGCAAACACAAAAGATGAACGAGCTACATCCTCTCATTGTGATTTCTAAGGTCGGTAAGCTGTGGCGGACATCTTTAAATGGTTTAAACATCAAACAGTGGTTCAGGAGTTCACACCAGCAAAAACATGAAACCAGTTCATAATAAAAGCAGCTGCTAATATCAGTGAGTAGAAATGTTTATTTTTTCATGCAAAGACAATAAATAAACTAAAAACATCAATAAATGTTATTTTTATGCCATTTTTATGTTTTTTTAACACATGACATCAAGTTGCCCATGTTGGTGTGGAAAACATATTTAGTCTTTTATTATTTCTGCTGGCATTTCTTCATAACTCTGCTGATGGATCAGACCTCTGCACCGAACGTATTTAATCAGCTTAATAAACATTTTATTGAAGTTTCTGACCCACATCCTGGACCTCAGACAGATTTCTGAGCCCGCCCTTGCAGCCATCTGCACGCATGCTTCTCTCCTCTCTGACAGTAATGAGGTTATGTAACCCTGCAGGACAACATGTTCTCTGTCTGACCCTTGACCCCGGCGGTCTGCTAGGTGCTCCTCTCCCCCACGGAGCCCACAGGAGCAGCTAACCCTGCCACAGCCCCACCTCTCCTCCTCCAGCTCTCGGACGCTCGGGGCGGACACACATGTCCTCACACAGTCTCTCACAGCAGTAACTTGGTGTAGAGCAAGAAGAGATGGAGGCTGCAGAAGAGGTATCCATGGCAACGCTTATTCTCGAGCATCACTTGTCAGAGTGACGGCTCTGCAGCAATTCAGAGCATCTCCTGTCACTCGCCTGAACCCACAGAGACAATTATCTCAGCGAGACTCATGATTCTGCTGCATATAGAAATAAAACAGGACAAACGGCTCAGAGTGACTCATCCTGCTGCTGCTGGTGGATCTTCATAGCTTCATATCACCGCTGATGTTTCCTGCCTAACATCTGTCTGGTATTAAATTATAGATCACCAAGCCGAGCTCAGAAAAACACAACCACAGTTTCTGCAGAATAACTATGGAAACAGTTTCTGACAAGATCGGTGTTGGGCACTCGTGATGAGGGTCGTGTTTGCACGTCACCAGAGTCTGCACACTTAGGATGGGGGTCTGAAGATCCACACCCTAACCTACTCACAGGATGTTTTTAAAGCATCAAATAACAAATGACAGCTAAACAAATATGAAGGATAATAAAATCAAACAGGAAGGTATCTTTCAGTTTGAGCATCATCAGCTCATATGAGACACACAGCACTTCCTGTTGGATCCCAGACCCGGCGTCTCACCTGCCTACAAATAAACGTTTATTTTTAAATACCTTTCAGATAAAATCACAAAAGCAGAAGATCACAAATACATTTTAAAAGTCTAAATGAAAGTAATCACATAAATAAAAAAAGGATCATAGTAAAAGTTTGGTCTTTGAGTTGTGGACGTCCTGGAGGTCATCGAGGAGACATAAAATTCATCTAGACAGGGAGGAGATGAGAGCGTGAAGAACGACCACCTCAGATGACTCCTTCTGGTGAGGAGGAGCAGAAGTTCTGATCAGAGCTCCTCCTTCTCTCCCTGCAGAGGGAGATGGATCTCCTGGTTATGATCCAAACCTTAGATGGAGGTTGAAAATTCGACAGATCAGTAAATTTAGCCTTTTGGGTCTCTTGTTGCTGCAGACAAAGCTCCATGTTGTCCCACGTCCTGGACTCAACATGTTAGGGCTGGGCGACATGGCCTAAAATCAATATCACGACATATTGAGGAGTTCGATAATGATAAATGGATGAAATGTGCAAAAACAAAAGTTGTCCACTAGATGGGGCTGTGGCAGCACAATTGCTCCACAATCAGTTTTATTGATAGTATTATTCCCCCAGACCTGTTCACTGCAGTTATTTTTAATTTCTACTATAAAAAAGTTCAAACTGAGTACTTTTAGTTGTAAAACCAAGCACAACTGAACAAGTAGAAAAGTCAAATAACAAAAATTTCGTGCGAACACAATCTTTCATATTCTAAATCTGGATTTTATAAAGCGCTGCATCATGTGAATATTCTCACTTTTGAGTTGTCAGGTAACCAGGTTCTTTAAAAAGTCTGGTTGTACTGAAGGTGGAGGAGGATGCGTTACCTTGACTTGGTGCTAGAGTCTTTCTGCACAGTTTACATTCGTCTTTTGTTTTCGTCACATCGTCCTTGCTGAATACATAATGTTACCAAATGATTGATGAAGCATTATTTTGGAACACGCTTCTTCTCGACCAAATGTACCACTGATCACCGCTCATGACTGCCCGCCATTAATCGCAGAGTGCTGCGGCCCGGGCAGCGAGCAGCACCTAGAAGAGAAGCAGCAGACAGCTACGAGCCACGAACGGCAAGCAGCCAGGAGTGACTCAGAGCGACAAGCTACAAGTAGCCCGATGCTTCCAGATTTGAATTGTCATCCATTTCCTGTTTTTTCTTTCTTGTTACAGACTGGATGGGGCAGTGTAGCCATAGAAACACTGCTTGATATACATGCTCACAAAAATGAAAGGAACACTTTAAAGAAACACATTAGATACATCAGATCTCAATATGAAGTTGGATATCTATACAAATAACGACAGGGCAATGTCTTAGGAACAAAAGGATGCCAAGTCTTTTAATGGAAATAAAAGTGTTCAGCCTACAGAGGGCTCAATTGTGTAGATACCCTAAAATCAGAGTGAAATGAAGATGTGGCAGGCTAGTCCATTATTTCAAGAACTTAATTTCTGCAACTCAAAATGCTTTTCAGTATCTTGTGGCCCCCACGAGCTTGTGTGCATGCTTGACAACGTCGGGGCATGCTCCTAATGAGACAACGGATGGTGTCTTGTGGCATTTTCTCCCAGATCTGTGTGAGGGCATCCCTGAGCTCTTGCACAGTCTGAGGAGCAACCTGGCGCCGCCTAATGGACCCAAACATAATGTCCCACAGATGTTCTATTGGGTTTAAGTCAGGGGATGGTGAAGGCCATTCAATTGTTTCAATTCCTTCATCCTCCAGGTACTGCCTGCATACTCTTGCCACATGAGGCCGGGCATTGTCGTGCATTAGGAGAAAACCAGGACCTACTGCATCAGCGTAGGGTCTGACAAAGGGTTCAAGGATTTCATCTGGATACCTTATGGCAGTCAGAGCACCATTTCCTAGGCAGTAGAGGTCTGTGCGTCCCTCCATGGATATGCCTCCCCAGACCATCACTGACCCACCACCAAACCTGTCATGTTGAACGACGTTGCAGGCAGCATAACGTTCTCCTTGTCTTCTCCAGACTCTTTCACGTCTATCACAGGTGCTCAGGGTGAACCTGCTCTCGTCTGTAAAAAGTACAGGGCGCCAGTGGCGGACTTGCCAATTCTGGTGTTCTTGAGCAAATGCCAGTCGAGCTCTACGGTGCTGGGCAGTGAGCACAGGGCCCACTACAGGACGTCGGGCCCTCAGGCCATCTTCATGAAGTCTGTTCCTGATTGTTTGGGTAGAGACATTCACACCAGTGGCCCTCTGGAGGTCATTCTGTAGGGCACGAGCAGTGCTCAGCCTGTTCCGCCTTGCACAAAGGAGCAGGTATCGGTCCTGCTGATGGGTTGTGGACCTTCTACGGCCCTGTCCAGCTCTCCGAGAATAACCGCCAGTCTCCTGAAATCTCCTCCATGTTCTGGAGATTGTGCTGGGAGACACATTAAACCTTCTTGCTGCAGCACGTGTGGATGTGCCATCCTGGAGAAGTTGGACAACCTGTGCAACTTCTGTAGGGTTAAGGAATCGCCTCATGCTGCCAGTAGAGATAATTACTCAAGCCAAAACTAGCACGAGTGGAAAACCAGCCAAAAAAGATCAAGAGGGAGAAACTTGAAATGACCTCCACATGTTAAACCAGTCCTGTTTTGAGGGTTTTGTAATTGTTGCCACTTTAGTGCACCTGTCGTTAAGTCCATGAACACCACTACAGCTGAAAGTGATTAACAATGCCCTCAGCTGCTGAATCAACCAGAAAATGATCAGACAGGTTTCATTGATTTCATGCCAGGCCCAATAAAAAAAGTGTTCCTTTAATTTTTGTGAGCAGTGTATATGGTGTGTGTGTGTGTGTGTGTGTGTGTGTGTGTGTGTGTGTGTGTGTGTGTGTGTGCCTGCTCTGTCTTCTCAATCCCCAGTGAGTCGTAGCGGATGGCTGCTCATACTGAGCCAGGATCCTCTGGAGGTTTCTTCCTGTTAAAGGGAGTTTTCCTTCCCACTGTCGCTACATGCTACGGTTAACGTCATAAATTTCGGTAATGATAAACTTATCACCCAGCCCTACAACATGTCCTCCTTTTTTTTTACCATCCATCCATCCATCCATCCATCCATCCATCCATCCATCCATCCATCCATCCATCCATCCATCCATCCATCCATCGTCCTAAACGTATCCGGAGTCGGGTCGTGGGGGCAGCAGCCTAAGCAGGGAGGCCCAGACCTCCCTCTCCCCAGCCACTTGAGCCAGCTCCTCCGGGGGAATCCCAAGGCGTTCCCTGGCCAGCTGAGAGACATAGTCCCTCCAGCGTGTCCTGGGTCTTCCTTTGGGTCTCCTCCCTGTTGGACGTGCCCAGAAAACCTCACCAGGGAGGCGTCCAGGAGGCATCCTAATCAGAGCCACCTCAACTGGCTCCTCTCGATGTGGAGGAGCAGCAGGTCTACTCTGAGCCCCTCCCGGATGACCGAGCTTCTCACCCTATCTCTAAGGGAGAGCCCAGACACCCTTATATTCATGATTTCTTTCTTTCGGTCACTACCCAAAGCTCGTGACCATAGGTGAGGGTAGGAACGTAGATCGATTGGTAAATCAAGAACTTCGCCTTCCGGCTCAGCTCTCTCTTCACCACGACAGACCGGTACAACGCCCGCATCACTGCAGACGCAGCACCAATCCACCTATCCATCTCCTGCTCCATCTTCCCTTTTTAACCAAGTCTGAAAGTCTTTTCTTTCTGATTCCTACGAGTCGTTACTTCCCAACCTGACGAAGGGTTTAGTCACATGAACAAAAACATGCAGGAAGCAATTTTCCGCTTTTAGTTACTTCAAACGAAGACGAGTGGACCAAGTTTACATTATTTAAAACCACTTTGCTCCTCATCCACTGTCAGCAGGTTCTCACCATGTTTACGGTCTGTTGCATCACTCGTGTTGAACTCAGTGTTTCACAGCCATGAAGGCCAGCAGGCAGATGGTGAAACAAACAGGGAGACGGTCAGCCGTGGTGTGGATCGGATTATCGCCGGGGTCTAATATCATTTATGAAACCAGAGAAAGCACAAAAGAATAATTAAGTGGCATCCAAACGACTCAAACCGCTGATAGAAGTTCAAAATCTGTACTTTTAAAATAGTTTTAGTTTTTTTTTATTCTCCAAAAAAAGTTCTTGTCTTCAATAAAAAAATCAAACATATCAGTGAATAAACACCAAACCAGGTGTAATCAGGTTCCTTTTGACTGAATGTTCCTTGTTCTGCTGCTTCTGAGGATCCGTTGTGTTCCTGGAGGATGCACAGATGTTCTTGTGCTGATTCTAATTACCAAAGCTAATTGTTATCTCAGCCCGGTTCTCCTCCACGCGCCTGAAGACACTTGTTCCAAAAGCTTGTGTGTAATTAAACGCCGAGTGTGGAAATCTGTGGGTGCACCGATTCTTCCTGATGAGGCTCTCAGGGTGTTTTACAAAAATACACAATGTGCAGAAGGTTTTACTTTATTTGCATAAATGCTTGAATTTAGGGGATGTTTCTTTGTTTATTTAAATTTTTACATTTTTTAATAAGTTTGTCTTTGCATCATTTGCTGATTAGTATATTTTTCCAGCATCTGAGCTTATTGGCTCCTATCATAAGAGCACACAGGTTTTGTGTCCTTTAGAACTGTAGTGGAGTTTTAAACCAGGGTGGTGTTGTTTAATCCAGAGGAAAATGTGCCGCTGCTTTAAAACCATCTTGTGCTCATAAGCAAACATAAGTGACATGAGCAAACAATGAGTTTTTCCACCATATAACTCTCTTTATGTAATAAAGGTGGCATCATTTAGAACAAGGGTGAGGGATTTGTGTCCACACCCTGATGATAGAAGTGGGGAATAGGGAGTGTTTTCCACGTTTGTTTTGGTTTAGCTGTGGAGTTGACCACGCCCACCCATCCCCTGATTGGCTGCTATGAGGTGAGGAGCAGGGATATCCGGGAGGGGCTCAGAGTAGAGCTGCTGCTCCTCCATGTCCAGACCAGAAGCCCGGTTCACACAGGAGGATAATTCTGCTGCTTTTTGACCCGATTCTGCTATAAATGGTAAATGGCCTGTATTTTTATAGCACCTTCTTAGGGTTCTACAACCCCCCAAGGCGCTTCACAACACAATCAGTCATTCACCCATTCACACGCTGGTGGGGATGAGCTACAATGTAGCCACAGCTGCCCTGGGGCGCACTGACGGAGGCCCCACTGCCGTACACAGGCCGTACACAGGCACCACCAGTCCCTCCAACCACCATCAGCAGGCAAGGCGGGTTAAGTGTCTTGTCCAAGGACACAACAGCAGCACTCCAGCTGGGATCGTTTTCACTCAAACTGATGTTGATTTGTGTCAGCCACATGCTCTGTGTGTGTGAAGAATGACAAGGAAGCTCAGTGTCTGGGACAGAGCCCTTTTTATAAAGTCAGCATCACATCTCTGACAGGATGTGATCAAAAATTCTCCTAATAATAACGGCTCACTGAGAGGCTAAGAGATAAAACATGATTTATTTGTTTATTTTCTGCCCTGTTTTCCATGCTGCGATGCTGCTGAGACTCGGAGGAGATGCCGTGTTTCCTCCTGCCTCCTCAGTGGCTCCCTGAGCTCCAGCAAAGAGGCTTTGCTTTTGAGGAACGACTCCCCCTCTCGCTCACTATTCCCTCACAGGAGCAAGTGAAGAGGAATAATTATGTAGCATGTGCAAATCTGAACTCCATTCATTGTGGGAGGATTGAGTGAATGACAAACGGGGGAAAGGAAGATAAAGAATCGGTGGATAGCAGCAGTAAGCACCTTATTTACAGCTGAGGGTTTAATGCATCGGTAATAGACCCCCCCCCCATTCCCCTAAAACGAGCCACATCCTTCAGATTATTTTGCATCACATGCATGACTCTGTGCATCATGACTTTCACGGATCTGCCGTCCTTATCCTTTAGCCGATCCTTCATTAAAGCAGGATCTGGTCTGGATTCACATCTAATGATATAATTATCTGGTTTTATGTTTAAACTCATTTTTGCTCTCTCACCTTGTTTCAGCAGAACAACAGGGCCCCACCTAAAATAAATTATGTGTGAGGCAATTACATTATTATAGTGACACCTAGTGGTCATCAGCAGATCCTACGCAGCAGTCAGTTCAACCTTTTTCTGGTCTGAAGTTTTATGATTTTATTGTATTTGTCTGCAGTTATTTCTAAGTCTCTAATTCCTCAGTAGGGTCTCAGGGAGCTGGTGCCCTCGGGTGAGAGGCAGGGGACATCCTGGACAGGTCTCCAGTCCATCACAGGAACAAACAACATCTCACACCTGTTTAGGGTCTGCAGGTAACCTGACATGCATGTTTATGGTCTGTAGGAGGAAACTGGAGAAAGCCCACACGCGCATGAGGAGAACACACTAACTCCACACAGAAAGGCTGCAGCAGGGATTTGAACCTTGCAGCAAACCGCCATGCAGCCAGAGGACATAAAAACAGAACTTTGAGATTTAAATAAAAAGTTCTCAATTTGACAATAATTTAGGTTTAATGATTCATTAAATTAATCACGAATAATCAAAACAATAAAATAAATGAAAAAAGAAAAACATTACAAAAAGATCTGCTATAATAGGTTAGCATAAATCCATCCACCTGTCTCCATCCCTTTCCCAGAGCAGGCATGGAGGTAACAAATCCAGGAGTTTTACCCAGATGTCCGTCTACACCTCCTCCTGCTGGATCCCAGTTCCTAGAGAGGATATCAACTCCTTCCCAGTGGCCAAAAAAACCAGTCAGGAGAGTTGACCAGCAGGTTCAGGGGAGTCTGCATGCTCACTAAATCTAATTTAGAAAAAACTTTTCTTCTCTTTAACTGGTTTCAAGATGAACAACTTCCCAGAAATGCATTTTTATCCAATCATGCTGCTGATTAAGATTAAAATGTGAAGGTTTTATTGTTAACAGGTTATTTTGTGTGTTTATGAAGTTTGATTGTTGTGTTTTTTTGTAACTTAAAGGAGATTTTGTCACGTCCTCTCCATCAGCACCCTCTGCTCAGGAGGCGGACGTGAAAAGAACGAAGCCGAGTCAGGACCTCCTCCAGGGCTGCAGGGGGCGCCAAAACACAAATCCTGTCAGCAAAAAGAAACAGAAGCAAAGATTTTGGGCTCCAACAGAAAACATTAGACTAGATGATCTTTTTATTCATGTAATTCATGTTTCTAAAAGCAGAAAACAGCAATAATCACAAAGCTGTTTGTTTCTCTGACCTGACGTGGAAGCTGTTATCGTCCTGTCCGTTCTCACAGCCTGGCCCCACACAGACACCTTCTTCCTCCAGAAACCTCTGACAGAACAGAACATCTGGCTGCACTCCCAACATCTGGAATCCGCCACATCAGTCATTCATCACCAGGAACACAAAACAACATTTTTAGGCCTGTAAACATATTAAATGTATTTAAATAAAGATCATAATGACCTGAGCCTGCTTCGTTATTCCAGCTGGCAAATCCAGACGTGGATAGAGAAAGATTCCTGCCTCTGCAGGGATGCAGCTCATTCTGGGTAAACCGTTCAGGAACTCACACGCCCGCCGAGCATTCTGGGAAAGAGTTCTCTCTACGTGAAGGACCTCCTTTAAAAACAAGAAGGGTGAAAACGAGCAAAGAGAAGATTCATTTTCTTTTATTTGTTTTTTTGTTGTAGCTCCAAAGCTGAACAAAAAAGAACATTCATTTCTCCCTTTGTTTAACCTCCTCATTAGAAAAACATCCCCCACGGGAGCGAGTGCAACCATAGACATGTATAAAAACACTGGCCTGGCCTGCCAGACTCTCCCTCTGTCTATTCCACACAGTGGAAGAGTCTGGGAACTCAGAGGCAGCGAGCACCATGAGGGGCGGGACTAGCCAGCTCAAAAATAACCAATATAAAAAGGCGGAAATGACAACTTACTGCGCGACGCTGTAGTTTTTTAGCTGTAGTTTTTTAGCTGTAGTCAAAGATGGCGTCAAAGGAGTGCTGCTAACATTCTCCCTCTCACTGTTCACGCCGAGCTGCACTGCAGTTAACCCCAGCTTTCCAGCTTTATTTACTTGTTTCTCCATTAGCGCAAGTAAAGGTGACACCATGATATGTGTTTTTAGCTGGGTAAGCACCTTCCTCAGTAGAAATGAATGCACTGACCCATCTAAGATGGCCACTACTGAAGTGCCAGTCCACGAGGCGTCTACGTATATATGTCTGTGGGTAGCACAGCGCAAACATCTTTCTTTAGAAGAACGGCTTTCAGCGCTAATCTTTGTTGTGGTTTTAAAGACATGTCCAAGTCATTTAGAACAGAGGAAAGAGCCGCAGCGAGCTCCGCTTCAGACGTCATCTTCCTTGTTTATGAGAAACTGAGCGTGGCGGTGAGTGACGTACGCTGCTCAGCGCTGATTGGCTCGGCTAGAATTCTCAGGGGGTGGGGTTATTTCAATGGGAGCGTTACCAGACTAGTTCTCTGTGTAGAACAGACAGAGGGCGTGTCTGGCAGGCCAGGCTATATAAACACTAGATGGCGAAAGCGGGAGTCGAGTACGTAGCTAAATGGCGGCCTTTTTTTTGTTGCATTATTACAAACCTAATAACACATAGGCTTGATAGGACAGACTTACACATTTTTAAATTAATGGGCCAAATCCATCATATTTCACAGCCACATCTCTGGTGTTTATAACAAATCAAATAGTTTGAAAATCGGTTAAAAATTGATCAAGTTAGAGTTATTTAAATAGTACATGCACCATTGACACCAATGATACGAAAGGGGGCAGCTGTCGTCCAATTGACGAACAGCGCAGATAAGGCATCTAGTGATATATATGATATCTATGGGTGCGACCACAGACATATATATGTAGACGCCCCATGGACTGGCGCTGCCTATAGGAGCTGCCGTAGTCGCCGGCCGCCATCTTAGTTGGGTCTCCATTCGCCCCCAGTGCATTCATTTCTACTGAGGAATGTGTTTACCCAGCTAAAAAACACATTTTATCAAGCTTTTTCACTAATTCAGACACATGGTATGGCATGATAATTAAAATATAACATAATTAAACAAAATAAATGAAAATAAAAAATATATATAAAATCCCATCAGGTAGGCTAGAAAAGTCAATAGTAATCTCACGTGATCTGTATTCAATAGTACACTGGTTGTTGCAACTGTAGGCTGCACCAAAACGGGCGTACTTGCCCACTCTGCATTGACTTTGCAGAATGAGGAGACCCATCCAATATGGCGGCGATGTTGTTACGCTCTCCAGCGCCCAATGGGGCGTCTACGTATTCATGTCTATGGGTGTGATCATAGATATCATATATTTCACTAGATGCCTTACCCGTGCTGTTCGTCAATTGGACGAACGTCCCTACACGGCGGCCATTTTACTAGCGACAGCTGCCCCCTTTCGTAACATTGGTCTCAATGGTGCATGTACTACTTAAATAACTAACTTGCTCAATTTTCAAACGGTTTGGTTTGTTATAAACGCCAGAGATGTGGCTGTGAAATATGACGGATTTGACCCGTTAATTTAAAAATGTGAAAGTATGTCCTATCAAGCCTCTGTGTCATAAGGATTGTAATAATGCAACCTGCTTGTAAATCTGTTAATATTTCATCGAGTTAAGAGTGTTTTGTTTAAGTTGTTCACTCACCTTCCATCTGCTACCATTGAGAACGAAACGTAAGCTGTCCGAGGTAAGATGGCCGCCATGTAGGGACGCTGTCGACTCCCAGTTAAGGCATCTAGCAATATATATGATATCTATGGGGGCGATGCCCATGCTTGTGTGCGTCAGTGTAATCGGTCTACCAGGAAATCGTGCACTGACAAAGGTTCCCGCCTTGCTTAAAATGCAAGCTGTGATTAAATGTGTGAATTTCTATTAACATGTATTTTTTTCCCAATCAATCATAATTAATCGTAATCGTAAATTCCCACCCCTAGTATTTTTATTAGTAGTAGTATGAATGTGTGTTTATTGGTGTCGTACCTGCGTGTAGGTCTCATATGAAGCGTCTCCGGGTGACGGAGGACTGGTCATCACATCCAGAGCCAGCTGGGGTAGAATCGGAGGGCTGCCAGAACACGGTAACACATCTATGAACTTCCTAACAGCTGGATCCATGTTGATCACCTCCATGTAGGCCCCTCTCAGACCGCACCTGGAACAGCCCGGCGGGAATGAAACGTTTTTATCCTCACAGTCTTTTTGGTCGTTTCTCTTTGCTAAATTCTGAGTCTGCAGTCAGTGATAATGTTAAAGATCATCTTGGATAAGTTAACTAAAGGGATTTTTTTTACTTTTTATTTCCACCAAATAAAACTGTTTTAATCTTTTAAAATATAAAAGAATTCTCCTTGTTGAGGTTTTATGTGAGTCATGAGATTTTATAAAATATTTTATAAAATGTTTTATTGAAAGATTTAATTAAATTAATACAAATATTTTGGAATAATTTTTTTTAATTTGTATATTTTAAGAACCTACTTTTTGTCATTTGAGGGTTTTTGTTACTATTAAAAGTTTTACGTGCATTTTAGTTTGACATTTAAACTAATTGTGAAACTTCCATTATTTGATAAAATGGCAGCTTTTAAAACAGTTTAAATGTCCAGCTTTTAACCACGGTCAGAGATTTCTGTTTTCTGCTGTTCACTATTGTTTTCTCCACCCTTCAACAACTTTTCAGGCTGTGTGAAAATGTGTTTAGTGATTTTTGCTCCTAAATCCTAAATACATTTAGCTAAATTTGAAAGTTTAGCTGAGTTTCAGCTTCACCTCAGTTTTTCAGCAGCTTCAGCTATCATTTCCAGAATTCAGCATTCAAACAGCATTTCTGCAAGAAATGCAATTCATCTAGTTTCACTGTGAATTTCGTATTTATTCTCAGTGATGCTCCGTGCACGTGTCAATAAGCTCTAAGGACTTTAATGTGCTCCAGCGGTTGACCTGCTGGTTAACGGGTAAACTAGTCTGGTCACTCTGTAGCTGAGCTAAACTGAAGCTCTGAGCTGTAGCAGCAGAACTCACTCTCCCACCCTGGCCGTGGACAGGGCGTGCAACGACACCAACTCCACCCTCTCTGAGTACGGCTCACCCATCTCAAACAGAACCTTCTTGTAGGAGAGGAACTTTTTCTCCTGCCCAAAAACACTGTCCTGGAACACCTAAAGGTGCAAAAAGACACGGAGACACTCAGTGCGTTTACATGGGCAGTATCAACATCTAAGTCGATCCTGGTCGAACTTATGATAATAAGCTGCGAGTCTTTATCCTCGTTTACATGCGCTTTAGAAAACCGACCTCGCAAATGAAGTTCGTTCCACTCCGGTACAGTAGGGGGCGACATGCGCCGTTTCATGTCGGGCATTGTTCCGGTTAGCTTGTAGCAACACAACTTGTAAACAAACGCTGGCGGGAGTAAATGAGACGGAATTGAAACAGAAAATACACTGTGGATGAAAGAATGGACAACAACAATGCTGCAGCACAGCTTATTGGTTCGTACTGCGCTGTTAGATGTCGTTACGCGTGGTACGTTGTGGCGGTGATATTATCAGACGAGCGCTACTCTGGTCGCGTCACTTCCGGAACGCGAGCGTCTACTCAGTTCAGCTCAGCTGACCCGTTTACATGCAGAAGGCAGTCAGATAACTACCGCATTATCTGGGTGCTTCAGCCCGACTAGAAGAAGTTCACTTTCAGCCAGACTAACGCGTTTACATGCATTTAAAAAAACCGATGTTAGTCTTTTTAGGGCAAAAGTTCGGTTTTCTGATGTGCATGTAAACGCACTGACTGAGTCTGTGTGATTGAGAAGCTGACGAGAGGAGAGAGAGCATCGTTACCTCTTCAACCAGCAGAACGAGGCCCTCGGATGCAGCAAATCGAATCACTTCTTCTATGTTTTTCCTGTCCTGAACGTGACCTGACAGGGAAAACAGAACCTGTTGTTGTCCTGGATGGATAATTATCAAAGATGAAAATTCTGGGATGACAGAACCTGATTAACGTCTAAACGAGAGTTCTAAATAAAAACCCAGAGAGGCTGTGAGGATTCACTAAACGGCTTCTTAAAGAAAAACGAGGGTTTATTATAGTAAAAGTGTAAGAAGAAGTTTGCACTTCATTTTAATCTTTTCCCTGATGCTTTGTTATGATCAAACAATGATTTATAGACTTCACAATCCTGAGAAAAAAAGTTCTAGTTGTGCAGAAGACCTTAAACTATGACCGACTCTCAGCTACATTGTGAAGTTTTAGTGAAACATCCATAAATCTGTAGTTTCTGTCACTTTGAAGAGGACCTAAATGTAAACCAACATTTTCCTGGTTGCTGATGAATAAGACAGCGTGGGTGGTCAACAGTAGCATGCCAAAAAGTCAAAAAAATGTTTATGTAAACATTGTTACTCAGGTCACCTAGACGACCTGGGGCGTAACAAGTGGGGGCTCGTCCGGGATATTATGATCCCAAGCCACGTTGGACATGTGTTCGGTGTGCTTGTTTAATTCTATGGTTTATTTTTTTCAGCTGCTCCATTCCATCCACTTTTTGTTCTGTTTGGTACCTGTGGGGGTGTGCGAATGGGAGGTGACACTAGGCGGGAGTGGACGAAGATTCGCCCTGGTGCATCGTCTGCGGGTGAGTGACCCCCGCTGGTTATTGCCTCCTTCGGGACGTGAAGGATGTGTCCTATGACTGAGACGCGTCACCCTGACGACACCGCCTCCTACCATGTCGCGGACGAGGAAGTGCCCTGCAGGGGACTCGTGAATGTGGAGGCGGATGGAGGCTCTGGACAGTGGGTTTGCCTTCCATCAGCCATTAATGGTGATCCAACTTTGAAAAGGAACAAGTGTCTCGTTGGACTTCTAGGAACTGTGTTGGTCCGCTTCGCCGTTGGTCACCTCCCTCGCTACACGTCGCACCACCCCGGAATTTGGAAGGAGCATTTTGTTTTGTTTGTTTGGGATGGTTTTGTTTGTGTGGGAAGGTTTTTTGTTTAAATTAAAGCCTATAGCTTTAATTTCTTTTAAGGGGGGAAGTGTTACAGCCCTTGGCTGTTAATATATTTTATTTTCTCCTCTGGTTTCCTCCCTTCCAGTGTGTGTGTGGGAGAGGAGAAGGCACGCCACACCTGGTTCCCTCTCCCACTGATTGGCTCTACCAGCTGTCCCTGGTTGCAATCAGACTGGCTCTGCCATAAAAAGCCAGCCTGTCTTCAGTTCAGGGGGGCAGCAGGACAGAGTGGTTCTCTGGACTGTTGGCTCCCCGGTGGCTTTTTGGTTTTAAACTTTGTTTGATTTGGTTTTGTGTTAAATAACAACTTGTCTCTGCTTTTATTCCCCTTTTTAGGAGAAGACTGAGGTCTTAAGGGGAATACACTTTGAAACTAAGGCTAAGTTACCCGAGACCGTTTGGGGAAATTGTTCAGGTCTCTACACATAAGTGTTTTAGGTCAGCAGAGACCCCCAGTCTAGTTGTTATCGTTTTGCCACCGGTTTAGTTAGTCATCTTGTGTTTATTGTTCAGTTCCCTTTGTAAATAAATGATTGTTGATTAATTGCATTCTTGGACACCTTTAAACTATGACCAACTCTCAGCTACGTTGTGAAGTTTTAGTGAAACATCCATAAATCTGTAGTTTCTGTGTTTGACCCTCTGAATGTGTCTTCCCGTTTTGGAGGTGGTGATGAGTTGCTGGATGTGTACCTGTGGGGTTTCCTGGGTTGCTGATGTAAATAGCTCTGGTCTCACAGCGCCCCCTGGAGGTCTTCAGGGCTCGGTGCAGCTCGGCCAGGTCCAAGGCCCAGCCCTGCTCCTGCAGCAGCTGGTAGGACACCTGTTCTAAGTGGGCCTCATCCAGCAGCATGGGCAACGTATGTGGGCAGGGCACGGGGCTCAGCACACCTGTCCGAGTCTGCCCCTCCCCACTAGACAGCACGTGCAAAACCAGCTTCACACACACACAAAAAAAAAGATTAATTTCACAGATTGAGAACTGCTGAGGTTCCCACCCCTGGTTTTCCTACCGACAGCGTCTTCTCTAAGCCACTGGAGATGATGATGTTCTCCGGTTTTGACTTCACGCCTCCGTCTCTCCTGGTGATGAACTCGGCTACCGTTTTCTGGATTTGTGGAATCCCGGAGAAGGTGAGAGAGTATGACCCTGTCACAGCAGAACAGACTAAACAGACTAGACAAGGCTAAAAATCACCTTTTTCAGGTAAAATTCCTTCTCTCATACCTACGCTGCCTCCTTCACAGACATCCAGCAGCTTCTGAGCCCTCTGTCGGACATCCAGAGGCAAGCTGTCATCGTTCAGGAGGTCTGGGTACAAACACACCGCTAAGACCTGAGAAACAAACAGAGGTGACACTCAGACGTTTTCGGATCCATGTCAGAGGTGCAGGAATGAGTAACGTTCACCAACCTGGCGAATGAAGGTGATGGGAGGCATCCCGCTCCGGTGGGGATCACCTGAGCTGACATCATAGACCCTCTCAAAAGGTTTCTGTTCACCCTGAGAAAAAACAAACTTCTGTTTCCTGTTGCTTTATAAGCACAAAAATTACCCTTTTGTAGTTGTTTTTAGTGTAGTTTTGGCTGCAAAAGTCATCTTTGACCAACGAACCTGCAGCTGACACCATAAAAAAACAAAAGTAAAGTTAAATATTTACTTATTCACCAAAATCAGGCCAAAAGTGTCCAAAGTGTGATTCTGAGCGGCCCCCAACTGCATTTCTAGAATGGTGGAATGTTTTCCAGCAGACCGACACGTCTGATTTTTACTAATATGAGGCGTAGTTTTGAGTAGTAGAAGCACTTTTTTTTTCTTCAGTAAACAAGTGACATTGTTGTGACCCATGGGACCTTCTAACATGGTGAATTTGGCCCTTCTCCTAAAAGGTTGGACACCCCTGAGCTAAATGTTTCAAAGTAACATTCCGCAACTTTTACACCTTAAAATTATGCTTTTTTTGCAAAGTTTTGGCGTCATATCATCTAATATGGTAATTTTCTGACCTGTGATAGTGTTGGGGGGTCCCACGTCTGTTTACCGCACTATACAGTTTTTGAGCTCCGGGTCGCCACCGGAAGTACTGACTGCGTGTTGCTTTACAGCACTATATGGCAAGCCAAAGGGATAAAAAAAAGTGCGCGTTCTAAACGTGTTATGTCCGCCAAACCCGAGTCTTGAACGTGTGTTTTGAACGCACATTTTTTTTATCCCTTTGGCTTGCCATAGCAGTATAACGTAGACTCGCTGTAGCAGCGGCAGATTCACCAAAGAAAGCTAGAAATCCCTTATCAGAGGAATCTAGGAAAAGAAAAGGAGAACGTGATAGAACAAGAGCAAAGACCAGAGTTATTATTGGGCCGTCTTTTCCTCGCTGGAGAGCTCTTTTAGAAAGAACAGCATGAACTACGGACTCTGACCTAGCCATGCTGCTAAAGGCTAGGTAAGTAATAAATGATTACACCAGGGTTATTGTGTTTGGTCGGGCATAAAGTTGTTAGACAGTCCTGATAAAACTATTTATTCAATGTGTGGAGGTGGAAAAGTTTGTTTTCGTTGTTTTGCCTGACATTAGGAATGTAAACATGCCTCTTATGCCCCAGAGAGAGATTTAATGTTACGACAGTGACGCTATGCAGCAAGCCTCTAGAGGGCGACAGAGAGCACATATCCACAAAGTTCAGGAATGGGGCTTTACTGTAATCTAACAGCTGAAATGTCTCCTCAGCCTTCATTAGTGTCTACAGGAGCGGTTCATCACTAAATCAAACACATCAGCTGTGTTCATGATCTGAAACATGCTGGAAACATGCTGGAAGCAGACTGCAGCACCAGGCATGTCAGCTCCACTTTACTAACTCCAACAGGGACCGGACCGCCACTCTGAAGTTGCAAGTGTGGTATTCTGGCCACAGAGGGCGGTGGGGGTCTGAGTGACATTTCATTAACCCTGTAAAGGTCATTTTAGCACAAACTGGCTCAAGAACATGATTTAAACATAGGAAAAAGTTACATAGTATGGCTTTAATTAAGGTATTAGCTGAACATGCGTTTTATTATGACTTCTGCTGTGCTGCAGCTCTGGTATCTTGTTGAACCTTCTGGGCCACCATAAGCAGGAGGAGGAATACCTCCAGATTCTTCACATGAAATCATCAGATCGATGGTTCAAACGTGGACACAGCTGACCAAAAACTCACATTCCAACTGGTTCTCTTATGGTCTAACGCAGGCTGATGTGAAGCTTCTGGAACGTTCTTCCCAAGGCTCGGACCTCAGACTGGTAGAACTTTTGTGGACTTGAATTTGAAAGCTGACTTGGTACGAGGACCCTGACCAGTTTAAAAAAACCTCGTCACACAGAGAGGATAAATATCAGCCAGAATTATCCTACAGCTGTGTTGATGAATACTAAAAAAAAAAACATTGACCTCTGGAGTTAGGGTTAGGGTTAATCCCCGGACACCTGACCCCAGTGAGGATAAGGAGGTGGTGATGGACGTCTGACCCAGAGAAGACATTCAAACCTATGAGCCCAACATGATTAAAGATTAATGTTGTTTATAATCAATCCATCCTGGGAAAAAAACACTCAAATCAATCAATTAAAGCCCAAAATAATTTCATTAAAGCTCTTGTTTGTTGCCTCCAAAGCCTGAATCCAGCAGGAGAGTTCTCTTCAGGACACCGTTCTTATCTTTACAGCTTCTTCTGAAGAGTTACGACTTTACGAGCTGACGGTTGTTGTTTGACAGGATGAGCTTTCTGCAGTTAAATATTTCTCAAGTGGACTTCACATGTTTGCATTGTTCAGCTATAATAACTCAGGTTAGACCAAAAGTCTAAGAGACCTCTTTTATGCTTTTCTCACAACTAAATTTAAGTGTTGCTTCTTTTGGTGGCTGGTTAGTAACTCTAGTCTCTGATTAGAAACATCTGAATGAAAAAGTGGATGAAATCGCACATTGGAAGGAAATATGTTGCAAATAGGAATAAAACAAAGATAAGAAACGTGTTGAGACTTTTTTAACGTTTCTGTTGCTGTGGGAAACCTTTTTTTAACCTGTTGAGTTTAGATGTTTTAAGGGTTAGGGTTAGAAAACCTGCAAAAATCACAAATATCAGCACAAGAATGCTTATTGTAACTCCCACGTTGTGTCAGGGTTCGTTTAAACATGAACTTTAATCACAAAACTGCAATTAAAGTTTGACCCTGTCAGCCATCAGACCAACAGCAGGACAGATGTTGCATGGATTTAACCTTCTGCTGGTGAAATCCAGCTGTTTTCATCTTTAAAAATTTCTTTTTCATTTATCACGTCACTTTTCAGAAGTGACTGACCACATTTCATGGATGGAACAAACTCAACCAGCAGATCAATAATTCCCTCTGAATGTCGGCATTAAACCTAAATCTCTACAATAATAGTAAAACAATAAAATATGTCATCGGGTTTAAAAGTCTAGTTTCATGGTGACAGGCTGCAGGTGCAGCTCCGGTGACTCACCTGTGAGATCTGCTCTGTGATTCGCTCAGCCAGACCCTGCAGGTTTACCGGGGCTCTGATCCCACGGACCATCGGGCTCACGTCCTGCTCGGAGGTCATCCTTGTCTCTGACTGCTGATCAGGTCAGGAACTCCCCGAGTCCACTCGGGAGGCGGGAGTTAACCAGGTCAGACGGCTGGAATGGTAAACCGGCTCAAGCAGCCCGTGCTGGAGAGACTTTATCACCCACACATTATTTAATATTTGTGGAACTGTTGCATATTTGATGCTGCTGAACGTGAAGTGATTCAGTTTTTCTGTGCTTTGGGAGGATTTTTCTGATGACTCCGTTTTTATAAACTAACAAAAAGACTGCTGTACACGTCTGTGAGGTTTACCTAAATAACCACATCATCGTATTAAATGCCACTTGTTGGGATTAATAGGCTGTCAGAAGTTCAAAAACATGATTATGATCCACAACGTTTATGTGGGATTAAAAGGATATTTTGCATCAAAACAATCAGTTTCATCATCTAAGATCAATGAGGGCTGCATTCCATTTTCTGGAAGTTCTGCTTGTCTGCATGGGCAGCTGCAGAAGTGGAATGCAGCCCTCCTTGATAAACCTCTCCCTGTTCTTCCAAGTCAACATGTTTGCTGTGATGTTTGTGATGATTGTGAGTGAGTTTCCATGGAAACAGAAGAGCTGACCTTTAGTGAGAATGAAGGATGGCTGGTCACATTAAACGGTTTTCTTCCAGGATCAGTCTGATGCTACTTTGTAACATCTGATGTTAAAACAGCCCCACAGTGGTCACAGCCACCAGGTCTCTACTCTGTTTGAACCGATCTTTTAACCTTCACATCTGGTCAAACGATGCCTCCTCATCCTCATCCTCATCAGAATGGGAAAACTCTTTATTTGACCCCCTGCTGTTACCTTAAAGGGGACATTACATATTATACAAAACTCACCTTTTGCATCCTTTAGTGGTGCCAGTGGGTCTCTTCTGCCTCTGTAAAGAGACGGTGTGTAGTTTTTACTGTTAATCTCTGGAAAAATCCATCGAAATGTTGTTGAAAATGAATTAAATGATGCCCAGTTGCTGAAAATGATTGGTGGCTTCGTAACATATAACCATAAAAATTTGGTCTAAAATACATGGGAGCGGGTCTAAGGCTGTGTCCAAATCCAGGGGTTGCGTGTTCATGAGGTCGGATTTTAAGACCAGTGACGTCACAGCGCTGCATCGAAGACCGTCCAAATTGCAAGAATGCTCAGAATGCGGTCTTGAAATGCGTTCTTCTTTTCCCCGATTTTGAGAACGGGTGCGGTGTAGTCTCCGTGGTCTCCTCACCTCCATAAATCCCGTGATGCACTGCGGGATTGATTTCTGTACCGGCAACAATGGCAGAAGAAACGGGAGACGCAGCAGGAGAGCAGCAGCACAGCTTTAAATGACAGCTTATTAAAATCTGACTGAACAAAAAGTAAAAGCCTGAAGTGGTTGTGTTTTTATGCGTTTCCTGTTTTCATCAGGCCTGTCATGTGTTTTTGTATTCTTGTTCTTAATTACAGTTCATAAAATTGGTGAATCAAACACCATAAAATAACCAAGGAAAAAGTTTAAAACATGTGTGAGCTCCATTTCTGCAGCTTCTTCTTAGTGCGCTAGCAGTTGCTAGGTGACAGGAGGACATCCACCGAAGTAGGGGCGGGACTATTATTTAAGGCTAGACTGTCCACATTCACAGCTGTTAACGTCCGGTCTAACCGGTCATGGAAGGACACGTTCTCCTGAGACCAATGAGGACGGGTACTCATGAGCATGCAACCCCTGGATTTGGACACAGCCGCTGGGCGACGCCATATTGGATGCCATGTTTCCTTCTACGGGAGCTCGTGAGGACAAAAGGCATTTACAGATTTGTAACAAGCAGTTACAAAACTTTCACCATTCATAAACGTTGTTGTTTTAAACATTTACCTCTTCACTTGCTGCCAGTGATGAAAGGGAGTCTGATGTCATTTTGCTGGAGGTTGCACTCCCAGGGATTTTTGACCCTACTGGCCATCAGTTGCTAAGGTCTTACTTGAACACATAAATACTGCTTGTTTGCAATGATTTAGGTATGTACTGTCCCCTATTGCCAGGGAAAATACACACAGTCTCTTTAAACACTCCAAACATAAATAAAAACACATCCATTCATTTTCTCTGTGCCATTAAAAAAAAGTCCCCATTTGTGACATCACAAACAGGGAAATAAAAAATGAACCCTCCTCACTTGTGGACTCTGGAGGAGCATCAGCTCTAATCCGAGCCCCTCCCAGATATCCAAGCTCCTTACCGCATAGCAGCCAATCAGGCAGTGGGTGGGCGTGGCCAGCAACAGCTTGTTTCCTTAAAGCTGTAGTTCTCAGTTAGTGGGGCATGCCCTAATGCTGGGGGGGGGGGCACGAAATGCAGGAGAATCCATTATTTTTAGCATATTTTTCATGTTGGAATGCAAAACCAGCCCCCAGCAGCGCTCAGGCTGCCGTTTTAACCCAGTAGAAGAAGAGCATATAAACGCACACACACCTCTTATACAGTCTTTGACACACACACAGAGGACACGGAGGTGGGAAAGAGATGAGAAGATAAGACGAAGCCTTCATAAGCCCTGGATTAACTTTAAAAACAGCTGGAAATGAGGAAAAACCCCAGTAACGGCTGATGAAGGAAGCTAAATTGCTAATAGATTTTCCTGCTTCAGTCCAGCATAAAAGGAACTATTGGGAAAAGACTACAACTCCACAGTAAAAATAAATAACAGCAGAGCTGTTGGAACTAATGCAGAACACAAATATTTATATTGTAGGGGAAAGAAACAGAGCACATGTGTGGCCTGTTCTATTGTTTTACACTCTTACATCAGCAGGTGCCCAAAAGGTGGCAGCCTGGGATGGTTTCAAATTCCCAGCCTGAATGATTGTCTCAGTCCGCCCCTGGCTGGGATCCATCAAAACAAAAACCACACAGGACCAGTTTCCTTCCAGCTGCAGCCTCCTCACCCCCATCCTACAACTGGCCACTGCACCTTAGCAATGATTCACCTACGCTTTGCGACACTTCTTGCACATGTGGTAATTGTTTCCTGCACCAAATACCCAATCTAATTCCTCCTGACCCTACTGACTTGGTAATAAATCTGATGTTGGTCGTTACTCATGTGAAAAGTCTCATTTCTCTCCAAATGTCCGTTAGGTTAAATCTGTGGTTTGTTATTCTGGCACTAGTTGGTGATCCAGGAAAGTAAAGTATGAATTATAAAACACCACTTCTATACAAATACATTATAACATTTAAAATCCAAATGTTTTGTTTTTGATCCCATACCATGTGGCCACAGAGCTGGAAGCATATTAAATCAAACATTAATTAATGAACGCACATTTAAATAAACAACTTGACTTTGCTGCCCCCTGATGGACAAAAACAGAAATGCAGAATAAACTTAAGGTCCAAGTTTCACCTGAAGCTGATCACCTGAGTGATGTCATCTCTGACTTATCGCCAAAATCCTGTTTGTTTTTTTTTAACTCATTAGATTCAGTTCAGTGTTTGACTTTATGTATTAGAAACTCTGAAAAATAAACATTTTAATTCCACAAAACCACTCATTTAATTAACACGTCTGAGATTTAATTCATTCTCAAACATAAACCAAAGTGGTTGCTTCGGTGTTTGAGAACCCGTGTGCACCACGTCTGAGCAAAGGCAGAATAAAAAAGGCACCAGAGGGCATGAAACTCGTTTATTTGTAGAAATTTGTTGGTTTTGTTTGAATCGCTCCACCTCTCAGCTGGGTGGGTCTACTGAGGAGAAGAGAACCTGCCGAAGAACAGGATGGACTTGGTCTTATTGTGCCTGATGAAGAAGAGGAAGGGGTGATCTGCTGTGAAGTGTTCCTCCCGCAGCATGCAGAACGCCACCATTCCAGCTGTGGCTGCAGCTGCCTCTGTGCCCTCTTCGTTCACCTCCACGAAGGCCTTGTGGGCCACCGTCGACAAGAACAGCCCCCCCTCTCCGTTCATGCCCGACAGGTCGGACTTGGCCGAGCAGAACACGTCCGTCATGCCCAGCTTAGCCAGATGCTCGTTCAGCTCGTACTCCTCCTCCAGCTTGAACTTGGGCAGGTGGACGAGGACCTCGGAGTGGACGTCCATGTTCGCCCTGTTGGTCCACTCATTCAGCCGCTCCTGCGTCAGCTCCTTCTCCAGCTGACACAGAGTAAAGCCGGTGGTTGTTTAGGATAAAACACCATCTGAACCAGATCGATGAGAGAAAAAGATCAAACCCGGTGACGTACCTTCAGCAGAGGGTCCGAACCGTCCGCCGCCTCCGCGGGCAGCAGGACGAACATGCTGAGCTCCTCCTTCACGTATGGCAGCTCCAGGATCTGCAGCCCAAACTCTGGGATGTAGTTGTAGGGAAGCTTCTTCATCTGGTACATCATCTGGACCGTTTTGGACTCATTCTGATGCACGAGAACCAGGAAACCAACAGAACTTTGGAAAATCTGGATTTTATTCACGAGAATCTTCATCTGCTCTGCATCCACATTAGTTTACCTGGTTGAGCTTGAAGGGCATCTCCTTGGTGTTTGCCACATCAAAGCGGTTCAACCAGTTTCCTTTGAAGTAGATGGCGTTCACCAGCGCCAGTCTGGTGTTTGGGGTGACCATTCCAGGCTTTAGAAGGTCTTTTATCTTATCTGAAAGAAAATACACACGCATGGCAATAAATGATTCACGCCTTCACAACCTGCAGGAGAAAAGAGCTGCTCTGACTTTCTGTCTGCTGCTCCACCCAGCTGTTGATCTCTGCCCTGCACGACTCCGGAGATCCGATGAAATCCACGGCTTCCAGCGTCGCCTGGTAGAACTTATTTGTGTCTTCCAGGAATTTCTGCAGAAAGCAGACGACAAGCTTAAGGATCAGTCCTAGCCCGCGTGTCCCATGAGCCGACGCGTGCAGTGGGAAAACTCACCGGAAGAAAGCTGGTGGTCTTTTCTCCGTAAAGGCGGTTGGCTAGTTTCAGGATGTACGATGCAGAAGGAGAGTTGATGTCGGTGTTGAGCGTTTGGAAGTCTGCGTGGACGCCGGAGCCGAACGAGAGGGCCTGAGTGTTTTCATCCATAAAGATAAAAGAAACGGTGAGAGGGACGGAGCAGTTTTACAGAAACACAACTAAACACTCACAAAACAACATTTTTAATAAACAGGAAGTGATCAGCTACGCCAAACACACTAAAAATGAAATTAATCAAACTAATATTTAATTGTGAAATCCCAGAAACTCAGGATCTGCACGTTTACGTAACGTTCTGCTGTTTGAACAATGACGGCCTGTTGAAACGAGGTCAAAGTCGAGCGAGTCGGCGCCTCGCCCAGGACACACCTGGCCGTTGATGCTTAGATACACAACGGGGTTAAACAGGTGTCGGCTGTCCCAACTCAGCCGGAGCGTGTTAAGCAAAGAGCGGGCCGAGGGCCGTCTGTGGTCCTCAGGGGGGTTCAGCACGGCCCTAGACTTTAGTTCAACGTTAGAGTTTAGAATAGATTCTAAGCTTGGTTTTGTTCCGTTTCTGTAAAGATTTGGACACGACTGGTGTAAAGTTTTAGTGAAATGATCACATTTAGCTGGAGTTGAGACCCATTTCTCTCTCCTGGGGAGATTTAAAAGTAGTTTTAATTCCATCAAGGTTAGATTTTAACGCCTCGCCCTGAATCAGAGCGGATCATCTGAGCGGTGTCGGTCTCACACGACTGACTTCCTACTGGTTCAAGAACTCATTTTAATATTTTATGGCTGGTTTTTAAAGCTCTTTATGGTCCGACCCGTTCCTGTTTAGAGGAACCTTCTGAAAGTCGTCTGAAGCCCAGCTGCTTGGTTCAGAGCCCTGCATCAGACAGACCCACACCATCACGTACTGGTGTTTAACTGGTTTAAGAGCGGATCAGAGGTTTGTCCGTGCAGGTGCAGAAACAGATTCAAGCTTGTTGGTCAAACACCATCAAACGTATGAAGCATGCAGCTCTTAGAGTATTTTTATTACTTTAAAGCTCTTTCTTGTCGTCCGTTTAGAAGAACTTTCACCCAATCCTAAAAGGTTAAAGTCAGTTTAATAGCCATTGACTCTGACAGAAGCTCTCGCTGCTGACCTTTGCCATCTGAGCTGCCGTGTTTCCTTTGGCTCCCAGGTAGACCATCGCCAGGGCCGAGCTGATGCTCAGCGGGGAGACGAAGATGTTCCCGGTGGGATTCACCGCACTCAGAGTGTTGAAGAACTCCAAGGCAAAATCTGTGTTTGCTTTGCTGATGGTGGCCATGCTGGATGATGCTCTGCTGTGCTGCTATGGAGATAAAAGGAAATCTTACAAAAATGATATATTTTCTATCTGTGGGACACAAAGTGAAGCTTAAAGTGAAAACAAGTTTGTCCTGTTACAAACATCACACTGAAAAATGAAGTAAGAGCTGCTGAGTGAACCAAATATAGGCAAGGCAGCGTTATTTATATAGCATTTCAAACACACAGGCAGTTCAACGTGATTGATGTGCAGAAAAAAACAATGACAACATAAAACTGTAGATTTAAAATCAGATTTAAACACAGAATAAAGTGGGTTTAAACTCAGACTAAATTCTGAGCATAGATAGTTTACACAAGAGCTGCAGTTGTTTATATTCAAAACTTCAACAATGTTTTACTAAAACCCATAAAGAACGTGTTAAATTACCCGGAAGGGTCACTTTTCTCTGGTGCGTTTTGCGTAAAAGCGCGTTTCTGTTAGTTTAGAGGGTTAAACGCACTTTTCTTCCAGAAATAACAAAAGCATGGTTGAGTTACCTGATCTTGGTCTCGGTGCTCGCTGGGTTCACACAAACTCCGTGCGCAGGAAAGTGAAAGGAAAAGGCAGAGAAAGGCTTCCGCGGACCCACCTCTGATCATACAGACGCGCTGTGGCGTTTATACCGTCGCTCCGGTCCGGTTCCGTCTCTCTCTCTCTGGGTGGGACGCGTGACTGCGCAATAAATTACCGCCAGGATGACTAAAGCCGGGCTTTATTAGAGGCAGGCGGAAAAATGCGCCGCAGCGCTGAGGCTGGTTTGTAAAAGCTGCGTCACTCCAAGTGTGCACTGAAAAATACAAACAGAAAAGACCCATTTTTATTTACTATCTGATTATTACGGTGGCCCAGAAGGTTCAACCACATGCAAAAGCCAGCGAAGCTTCAGGAAGCAGAAGAGACTTTCCAGACCTCCAGGTTCACTGGTCGGTGCTTCTAGCGACACCTGCTGGTGGAGTTTAACCATGACAGACATCAGCCAGGACAGGTAAAAAAAACATTTATATTTGTTAATCTACAGTTTAGAATTCACTAATATCGCGAGATTATTTTTTAAATGAACTTGTATTCTCATCTTGTGTTTGTCCACTTGTCTCACTGGACTTTTGGAAATGCAACATTTGAAGGAAAAATGTACTTTTTGATTCTGAATCACACAAACAACGATTCTGAGTCAAGCTGTTTTCATCAGTTATGATGCAGTTACAAAAACATCGCAACGTTTCTAGCTGTGATTTAATCACAAATTGTCTTTACAGTTTGACCTTTGACCTTTCCCACCACTGTCTCACAGAAACTAGGTTCCAGCTTCCTTGCTTATAGAAACAAATTCCAGGAATGTTCCGAGATATCCTGGGAGCTCCATGGAGAATGTTGTTTACAGCAGCTGAGATAGTGGCTCTACGCTGCTGGGTGAGGGCTCACACACGCACCATTATGTGCACCAGTGTTGAAAAGGTGCACACCCAGTAGGTCACAAAGAGGTGAACTGGTTTCACTGAGCAGGAGTTCTGCAGATGCCGTTTTTTAAAATGTGTCACGTGAACAAAAAATGGTCCAGAGTAGAACAAAATGTGTCACAGAACAAAATGTGTCACCTGTCTGAATGTTTTAACAACAACAACAACAGCAGGAGAAACTGGTGAACGGGACGAGATGCTCCTATAATCTGCAGGGACTGGATTTGGTGACCACTGCTGTATTTTCTGCTAATTTTACGTTTAATTCTCCGTATTCATGAAACCTCGTTGTTACTAAAATGTCTGAGTTTAGATTCAACATCTAGGCTTTTCTAAGTGAAGGGAAGAAAAGGTGAGCCAGAACAGAGCAGAGTTTATCATTAAGGTGTGTTTGATTTATGATGCAGGGATTATGCCCTGTCTCCACCCGCCCACAGAGCCTTAGAAGCCACTAAACCTGATAAAAGCGTCTGATTAATGGAAACCTTCGAACTCGTCATTCACAGAAGATATTTTGGAGCGGAGCCTAAAACTAAACTTTTAGAACATATTATTAACGTTCTTCATTGTCTAATTAAAAGTTGACAAAAGCATCAACATGTTAGGATTATTTTCATTTTACCAGCTGGATTTAGTTTAGTTTGATCTAAATTAGGCAACAAACATATTTGTGCTTTAATGAAACATAAAAAACTAATTCACACAAGTGTGTGTGTGTGTGTGTGTGTGTGTGTGTGTGTGTGTGATAAATGATTTAGTATCTGCACATAATGACTTTAAATGGCTGAATCTAACTATCTATAAACACTATTTATAAAAAATATCTGTAAAATGTACAATACAACTTTATTCATAAAGGAGTGTAAAACAACAAAAGAATAAAGTTCTTTACAGCAAAATGTAAAACAGATTACAATTAAAAACAATAAACACACTCTGATCGGTTTGTGTATTCCATCTTCACAACAGCCGATGCCTGGCTGTTAGCTTGCTTTGTCCCAACTCAACAACAAGCGAGGGCGCCATTACGCACGAGGCTCGGGCTCGTACATACACGGTTAGATCCCGTAGGTCACTGCCAGGTCGGGTTCAGTTATAACTTTAGTTGTTTTGGAACGAGACGCTGAAGCTGCTTCCTGCTTCCTTCCACCAATCAACGTGCTCCTCAGTCCCGCGCGTCCGACACAGCCGAAATATCGCGTGTGATCTCGAGGGATCTCGAGGGAAAATATGCCCTTCACAATAAAGGATCAGAAAATCACATTTTAAATTTATTTTTCCAATACAATTTATTTTAATGGTGTAAAAGACTATAATAGGACGTAGATATCCACGGTATTATAGGGAATGACTCCTATAAAAAATCATAAAAAATGGGAAAAGTGTAATGGATCCAGAGAAAGGCAGAAATGGTAGAAAGAGCAGAATGAAGAGAAGGAAGTGATGAAGAATCAACAGGAGGTCAAGGCAAGCCGTGCTCTGCCTGATTCTTCTGCAGGTTTACTGATCTGGACGGATCTTCATGCTGATTCTCTTCATGGAGTAGTCCTCGCCCCTCCATTTGTCCCAAGTCACTCCAATAGCATAGATAGTGTTGTCCGCCCCCCAGCGATAAACCCCGTTAGGGTTGGTGTCGTGACAGTCACCGTACCAGAACGCTCCGACAAATGATCTGGCACAGTTTTGTGGCCAGTCATCCTGATCTTTGTCGAAAGTGGAGAATTTCCGTCCGTTGTGGTGATTCATTGAGTCTCCTGCACCAAAGAGCAAACCCAACAGGAAACTACGCAGATCATGAAGGCATTGAGGACATCAGCTTCATGACACTTTGGATTTAAAGCAGTAAAATCATCTTTCTTTGTCAGGACGCTGGGCCCGTAGATGCATAATAACAGGGATAGTTTTGTAACTCACCAGCATCACCACTGTATCCAGTCACATGTAACCGATAGCCGTCACACTCGGAGTCGACTTTAAATAAAGAGTACGTGGCATTTCTTTTGTTTCCTTCAAAGTCCTCCACGTTGACCAGCAGCTTGTAGGTTTTACTGCTCGTCAGCAGGTGGATGTTGTCAAGACCTGCACAGAAACACATATTTATGTTATACCACATACTCTGTAAGATTAGTTCCACCTGAGCATGAATCAAGTTGTGACATTGCTCCATGACCTGCAGCTGGTGTTAATAGAACTGCAGGCAGGGAAGAAGCAAAGCAGCCAGTGAACTATAGGAACAATTAAAAAAATGTCTTGATTGTGGCACAAATTGATTTTACTGACTGCTGGTTGAAGACCACATCTCACCAAGCCAGTATTCACCAGCAGCATCTCCAAAGCCTATTTTGTATTGATCCCACGGCCTGTAGAAGTTTACAGATCCATCTATCCGCCTCTGGAAAACCTGGAAGTACAAATTATTCATTTTGAGAAATGAAAAGTGAGAAGCCTGCTGTTGAGTTTTGACTCACTGGTATTTTTAATAGAAAGTGGCCTCAGGCATTTCTGACACCTTAATGAAGGTCAACCATGTAAGGCAGAAGACCTTGCACTAAAGTGGGAGACTGGGCCACACTGGGAGCTCGCTGGCCAGGGCCATGTGGTCATGCCTGGACTTCAGCGGTTAGGCCAAGCTCTGCTCAAGAGGAAACGCTAGGGCCCACCACCAGCCTAAAGTCTGGATGCGCTGATCCCCAAGATCACAAAGACACTTTGAGCCAGAGGTCGCTGACCTACAGCCACATGTCATGGACACTCAAGTGAAGAGAGGGCCATAGCTGTCAAAGGATCCTCACCGGGTGGTAAGTGGGATCCGGAATTCACCCCTCCATGTAATCACGCAACAATCGGTGCTCAGTCATCGGTTTCTGTCCGTGGCCTTGGCGTTCCCGTTCCATGTCGGATTGAACAGCGCCTCCCTCAGGAGCGTTTTTCAGTTCTGATCTCAGCTTTTGCTTTTCCAGCGCATCGGCTCAACAGGTCACGCCAAGTGCCCGGAGCTTCCGCGCTCACCTCACTCTTTAGCTCCCTAGCCGTCGCGACTCATTCAGTCACACCGGACGGTCACAGCTTTCAACCGTTCCTGTTGTTGCGGCTCCAGATTCACGCCGGACGATTCAGAGCTTCCACGCTCATCTCATCCAGCTGCACCTGAACAGTAAGCCCGTTCTTTTTGCTTTATGGAACGTCCACCCACATCTGCTTTGAGCTAAATGAGCAGCTGAAGTTTAGGTGACGAACTCACCGTCCAGCCTCCTCCACTTGAATCCATGTCACAGTACACCTGCCCAAAAACACACATTATTCCATGTTAAGGTGATTTCGACTTTATGGAATACAGATGAAACTCGTAAAATCTGAATATTGTGCAAACTTTCATTTGTGTCATTGATTCAACTAAAAATGTGAAACTAATCTATGAGACACTCATTCCAGGTATTTCAGCCTTTATTTGTTATAATAGTGATGATCATGGCTACAGCTGATGAAAACCCCACATTCAGAATCTCTGACAATCAGAATATTGTGAAAAGGTTCAATATTCTAGACTCAAAGTGTCACACTCTAATCAGCTGATGAATCCAGAACACCTGCAGAGGGTTCCTGAGCCTTTAGATGGTCTCGCAGTCTAAGTTGTACCATATTCTAATTGTTCCAGTTTCACCTGTATGTTAACACCGTTTTATTTTAACACCAGAGGCCAAAGGTTCACAAAAGACTCCAAATAGACAGTTAGATGTAAGAAATGTTTTAATAGAAACCTGATTACTAAATTATAGAGAGGGACATTTTTAACCAATGAAACGCTATGTGTAAGGTGGGACTGCTATATCTTATGTTTGGTTCAATTTAACATAAAAGAGGAATAGATTCCAGTTAATTTAGGCAGGTTTTTTTTATTACATTTTATTAATGATTTGTCTGTATTGTTATATTTAACAAAAAGGGTAGTGATAGTGAGAAAGACCCCACCAGCAGAACAAGCTACCTCAGCAGCAGATCGAGATGTGGAACTGACAGGATAGATGGTGTAAACTCCACTGGGCTGGTCTTCCTGTTGGTTATAGATGTCGCTGCAGTCTCTAGGCATGAAGAGCTTTTTGGAGCTGATCAACACAGGAGCCAGGAGGAGGAGGACCAACACCTGCAACAGCAAAGATAAAAATTATATTGTTTTAATGTTTTCTAACCAAAGATTTTACAGTTTGGTAAGTTATTGTAGCAGCTCAGCAAACGAGGCCAATGTTATCACTGTAGTCTCGTGAACTTTTATTTGGTCCCATAACAACATCTTAAAAAATCTGAGTAAACTGACCAAGTGCAAGAAAAGAAGTGGCTGTCCTCAGAGCTGCCCAACCTGACAAGGGATACCGATGTCCAAAACAATATTCTAAAGAGCTTAAAGGTGGAATATGGAAGTTATATATATATATAAATAATACATCCACAGGGTGTTTAGAGGTGTGCAGAATGAATGTACAGTTTTTCCTTTAAAAGCTTTATTTAAGAAAATATCAACATTTTATTTTGACAGGGACGACACTGGGTTTATGTTTACATCTACCAGCTACAGCTGGAAAATGAGTTATGTTGTTGCAATACCACCTGTAAACACTAGATGTCGCCATAGTGTCAGTGTTCAACCATTAAGTTACTTTAAACATGCATCAGTCAAAACCTGACAACTTCTCCAGTTTGTTTAAATTAAGAGAAAATCAGTTCTGCAACAAACTTGTTACATATCCAGGTTTAACCCCGACTCTGTCCCAGTGGCAGCAGAGGTCGGAAATTCTGTGGCCTTCAGCAAAATTTAGGAAACGGATGGATGGATGGATGGATGGATGGATGGATGGATGGATGGATGGATGGATGGATGGATGGATGGATGGATGGATGGATGGATGGATGGATGGATGGATGGATGGATGGATGGATGGATGGATGGATGGATCTGATTCCTATGACATTTCCAACAACCCAGTTTTTCAGGAATATGATTAAAACATCTTGGATGTACATATTGGGAAAACACATACCCCGTCTCCCTTCATGAACCTACAAGGAAAAGTAAAGTCAAATGATAAATATTAGGCTGAAATTAAATATTCTTTACCTTATTGGAGCTTAGGCTGGATTGTTGATCTTTTCTCTTAATAATAGGCAAATAAACCAGTTGACTGCGGCTGGCCAGAGCCCGCCCCCTGCTTACGTGCTCTGCTTATGTCCCGCCCATCATAGTAATTTTAAGTTTCAATATAGAGCCTTTTACTGTTACTAAGCAACTACCCAACCATAGATAACTGCTTTGGATTTAAATAAACATTTTACATATCAGCCCAGTAGCTACAATTAGTTGACTTACATTTAAACTGGAAATTTGCCCGAGAAGTAGCTGCTGCTGCTCCTGATCACATCTGTTTGAAAATACCGCGCTGCATTCTGGGAAATTCTTCACCAAGAGAAGGCACCAAGGTACCCCTCATGTATCCTTGGTGAATTAGCTAAACGGCTAACAAACGGAGCACAGATGCCTGATGACGTATCTCCTAGGCAACCGAGACGGGACCAAGGCATCAAGGCGAGGCTCCTTGACATTGAGAAACACCCCCAGTCAGCCAGTTCAACAGGGGGCTCAGACCTGTGCTGACGTCCCCCGGTCTCTGTGGAATGACTCAGACGAGCTTTGGTGACTCACTAAAACGGCTTTTGCAGAAGAACTTGAGAAGCTGTTTGGTCGTCAGCTGAAAAGCTCAGATAAACTGATTGAATTAAAAGTGGAAGTCAGATCTGTGCTGATGTATGGTGACTTCTGCACGTTGCAGGAATTTGTTAATCAGTAGCTTTAGATAGTCATTCTGTAAAATAACGTGTTGTGTGAGTAATGGCTTTGCTTGGGCCTCTTTTAGTTTGACTATTGGAATTAAATCAATAAACGGAGTCAGATTGGATATCAAATCAATGCTGACACCCAGCTCTAACTAAAGTAGTTTGTTTTTATCTATTGATATGTTTTAGTTGCACCTCAACTTACCTTCATTTTCCCTCTTGTATTGAAGTGATGTGAAGTGAGTTTGGATCACTGCTGAGCTGCAAGAATCCAACAAATAATGCAAACTTTAGGCTTTAAAAAGAGCTGCAAATGATCAGAAGAAACTCATCGTGTGTTTATAACTCACCGGTTGGAACTCACGAGACGTTTGGTGATGTAAAAACGTCTTTAGTCTTTGAGTCTGAGACTTCTTGTCTTATATCGGCTGAAGGTGCTGGGGAGTCACAGCAGCTGACCAATAGGAGCTCCACCCATCACCCTCCTTCATGTCTAAACATGTTTCCTATCAATGACTGACTGAGAAACGAGTAGTCATGGAAACCACAGTGTGAACAATCACTGTGACACGAATCCTGGTGATTATCGAGGATGAAGTCATGAAGCACACAAAGGTGTCAGGTGAGTTCATGAAGAATATTCAGATCTGAGTGACTTTCTTCAAAAGCTTGGGACATGGAGCTTGTCCATGTGGAGAGTCTATCGCTAGACTCCTGATACTCAATTCTCTTTACAAAGAGGAAAAAGTTGCATTTTAATCATGTCAGTTTCAAATTAATGTATCACTTGACTTGTTATATGAACAACTGTATTTAGAGCAGGAAATGTGTTTATCTGTGTAAACCTCCCACTAATACAAACGTTGTGCAACAAACCTGCTAGATGGTACAAAGTGTCCTGGAACAGTTTACTGGAAGCTGGGGACTGGTCTTTTACTGGAAATGGTTTTTAAAAGATAATTATTTTAAAATGTTCTTTCTGAAGCCAAGCTGACTCACGGAAAACTACAGATGGGAAAAAAGGGAATCTGTCACCAACCCTGGAAATTTGATCAAGACAATGTGTGTGTGTTTGTGTGTGTGTGTGTGTGTGTGTGTGTGTGTGTGTGTGTGTGTGTGTGTGTGTGTGTGTGTGTACATCTTTGTTCACATGTTTATCTACATTTCTATGTTCTTGTGAAACCAGCAACATCATGTATCTGTCAGCGATGATGTTCCTGGTTCTTCTCTCAATCCTGATTTACTTGGCAAGAGTTCTAAAGGGGAAATGAAATCAATCAGTAGTTGATTCTAAAGCAACAAAAATCATCCCAAAGCAGTTCTTGAAGTGGGCCAGTATGCATCGATACGCATACAGGCACTTCTATTTATTACCTCTCAGCATACCGGGACATTTTTTTCCAGGGTGGGATGCGTACCTGTCAAAATCTCTGTCTGTCTTCAAGTAAACACCAGCCATCCACAGTCCCCCTAGCGGCTCTGAAGATAATCTTATCAGATGATCCTTCCTTTTGTGTTGTGTTAGAAGCTCTCTAGTGGACGGATTGCTCCAGTCATAAATTTGGGCTTTGAAACATGTTGGATTGTCTGTTGAATATGACGTCTAGCCAATCAGAAAGAGAGGCATGCAGCATGCTCCTCCTTCACCATGTTTGTTTACTCCAAAGTCACTATTTATCTCACAAGTTTACTCATAGTTTTTGCCAAGTTGCTGCACACTAAGACCAAACTGGTATACAGGTGTGGTCTTGTGCTTTCAAAATTGGCTGACTATCCTGCAGTGTGAACCAGGCTTATTTAAAGGAGTCATCACCTATAACACCATGGATATCTACGTCCTATTCTAGTCTTTTAGGCCATTAAAAATAAATTGTATTGGAAAAACAAATAAAAAATGTGCTTTTCTGATCTTTTTTTGTAAAGGGCATATTTTCTCACGAGATCACACGCGATATTTGTGCAAAGGCATTATTTTAGTTACTTTTCCCATGTTAGCTTATTCTGTTCTGATTCTGTGTTCTGAGAGAAGTAACCTTATAGATGACAGCATGACACGACATAACAGTAAAGAACATACTAGCAAACCTTATCACATCACATGAAATGATAGGATACGTTACAGGTAGGAAATGTTCTCTCACCAAGATGTGATGTCTCACTAAGACACGTCAGGCACACACTTATCTTTGGTACACAAAGCACAGATTACGTCTGGTTCTGGTCAACAACAGATGTGAGAAACCAAATCGTCCAAAGAAGATAAATAGCTGAAGCACCATGAAATTTTGTGGCACAAACACTGAACAGTCATAAGTAGTTATATGCTTTGTGTGGGTTAGGCTAGAGAGATTGGAAATAGATCAAGCTCATGCTATTTATAAGAAACGGACGAGATGGCTGGAGGTTGTTGCCGTTTTGAGTGGGCCACCGTAGCTGCAGTACTTACTCTAGCTTGAATGGCTTTTGTAATGGTAGATTAAATACAATATTATTTTACCTGGATATTACTGCTTCTTAGCTTTAAATAAACATGGCGGTGACAGACACTAACAGTTGTAGCTCCTCTAATGAAAGATATATGACGAGACATCGCTGTTATTATCCATCATTCCTTTGTTTCTGCCTCTGTGACAGGATCTAGGGGCGGGGTTTTATGACACTAGGCTGTCTGAGTTCAGAGCCGTTTATTTCTGGATTTAGTGGTAGATGAAGGACCTGACCTCAGTGGACCATTGAGTACACGTCACAAACATCCAGACCCTGGATTCGAACACATCCTATGACTTCCTCCCTGTGCACCGCCACACCACTATGTTAGCAAGGCCTTTGGCCCCTGAATTACCACCCCTCCCTTCCTATCATCACCTGTCCTCAGAACATTGGCTTGATATTCTTATACAGCTTTTTACTTCTGTTGTTTCTAGTGTTATGGTTGGAATTACTTATGCAGGGTGGCCATTTATACGGATACACCTTAATAAAATGGGAATGGTTGGTGATATTAACGTCCTGTTTGTGGCACATTAGTATATGTGAGGGGGCAAACTTTTCAAGATGGGTGGTGACCATGTTGGCCATTTTGAAGTCGGCCATCTTGGATCCAACTTTTGTTTTTTCAATAGGAAGAGGGTCATGTGACACATCAAACTTATTGGTAATGTCACAAGAAAAACAATGGTGAGCTTGGTTTTAACGTAACTTTATTCTTTCATGAGTTATTTACAAGTTTCCGACCACTTATAAAATGTGTTCAATGTGCTGCCCATTGTGTTGGATTGTCAATGCAACCCTCTTCTCCCACTCTTCGGGAGGGGGAGTAATAACCAACCAATAAAGTAATAACCAAGAACAACACAACCCCCCAAAATAAGCATGCATAAACACCCCAAAATAGAACAAATTACCTAAAAACATGACTACCCACAATGCACCTCGCCCACTGCAGCTCTCTGCAGCCAATCAGTCACTACCAGTCCAACTTTTAGAATAAAGGGGTGGAGTCTGTGAATTACCTCTGCAGGTGTTATAGCCGCTGTGGGAGTTCAGAGTTAGCTTTTCAGGAGTTATTTTGTCCAAAATGACTCCTACAGAGTTGATTAGGAAACACTCCTTTTTAACACTTGGGTTTAAATCTCATGTCAGTGTAACTATGTAACTCTTTTAGTGTTAAATTAACTATTATTAGCGATGAATTAACTATTTTAGTGGTAAATTAACTATTCTTAGTGTTAAATTGGACCAACATCCCAAAATGAACACTTTTAATTTTGCTGTGCAGGTTCCACCCTGGCAGTAATAAACCACTGGTGAGAGTGAAATCAGACTAAGATCCACTGTCTGTAAAATGATCTGGAATTCCCGATACTCAACTGATGATGTAATCAATGATCAGTTTAGAAGACACCCCCCCTCCCGCTTCAGTGCCACCTGTAACATCCTGACTGGTTCTATGTGATGGAGACGGAGCGTCCCACAGCACAGCTCACTGCTGAGTCACTGTTCTATAGATTCATGTTCATTCTAAAGGTTTTACTATTAACACCAATAATTAAGTTTACTTTCAAATAAAAATTTACGACATTAAAAATATAAATCTGGACTTTAAGATGAGTCAGAAATAAAGAAAATGTTGAGTTGTGATTCGTTTTTGAATCATGATGATAAAGTCGTGTCTCTACAGCTGATGAGTTAGTTTATATAACCGTGGGTCACGTTTGGAGGAACCAGACTGTTGGTTTATTATTTAAATTCATTCCTCATTTCAGACTTTTTACAAAGTTATGTTTCTTTAAATCTGTTTTTATGTTTATTTTCTTTGTTTCTGTCAAAATAAATGTGAGAATAAAAAAACCCAAATATTTAGGTTTTTACCTACATTAGTAATAGTTTTCCTTGTTCGACTAAAATCTGTCATCTTGATAACGTGTTACCTTATTTCCTTTCTAGTTTTTCTGAATAATGATGTCACCTGACCCCCAGTCTGTCACTTTGTTGAACTTTTATCATCAAATTGTGGCTTTTTTTACTTTTAGATGTTACAGATTTTACATGTACCTGCTTTACTGTAACTCAGAAATGATTGGATGTCTCTGAGCTGATCTGCATCACAGGTTTCTGTTAGGAAGTGAAACAAAGTGAGTGACTGCTGGAGCAGAAACACACCTGGTAGAAACCTCTTTACATACAGCATCACTTCTAGGAAGAGTTTCTGCTGTTTAGTTCCTCCTCTAACCGGACTGGTGTCTCCTAGGTGATGTTCGTCCCTCACTGATGGTGCTGCCTCCTGCCTCCAGAGGGGAGCTGAGGCTCATGAGTCTTGAATCTGTTTGGATCCTTGGGAGCCTCTATCTCCTTCCTGAACGAAGGGAAAAGGCCAGAAGTGACAGAGTCTTATTTAGACCCTGTCTCTCATAAAAACCAGTAAGGCACATTTGTTCTCAGCCAGTAATTCTACTGGACACAATTCTACTCATGCAGCTTTTCTTCTGAACAGAGTTTCCATAAACAGAAATCCAACAACAGAACAGAACTGATTCAACCAATAAAATAAAACATTAAAAGGTTCAGTTTCTGCAAGAAATTCAGTTTTTTTGCTTCGTTTTTGGTTTTTTTTTTTTACAAATCAGAGACATTTTGATCAAAGTTCAGTATTTACATGCCCATGTTCTTTCTTTTTCACTGCATTTAGTTTCAGAGTGACTTTCTTACCGCTCCACTAAATCCTCCACAGCAGGCTGATGTTCAGCCTCTCCGTCCTGCAGCAGGCTGATGTTCAGCCTCTCTATCCTGCACAGCAAGCTGATGTTCAGCCTCTCTGTCCTGCAGCAGGCTGATGTTCAGCCTCTCTGTCCTGCAGCAGGCTGATGTTCAGCCTCTCTATCCTGCACAGCAAGCTGATGTTCAGCCTCTCTGTCCTGCAACAGGCTGATGTTCAGCCTCTCTGTCCTGCAGCAGGCTGATGTTCAGCCTCTCCGTCCTGCAACAGGCTGATGTTCAGCCTCTCCGTCCTGCAGCAGGCTGATGTTCAGCCTCTCCGTCCTGCAACAGGCTGATGTTCAGCCTCTCCATCCTGCAACAGGCTGATGTTCAGCCTCTCCATCCTGCAGCAGGCTGATGTTTAGCTTCTCCATCCTGCAGCAGGCTGATGTTCAGCCTCTCCGTCCTGCAACAGGCTGATGTTCAGCCTCTCCATCCTGCAGCAGGCTGATGTTCAGCCTCTCCATCCTGCAACAGGCTGATGTTCAGCCTCTCCATCCTGCAGCAGGCTGATGTTCAGCTTCTCCATCCTGCAGCAGGCTGATGTTCAGCCTCTCTGTCCTGCAGCAGGCTGATGTTCAGCCTCTCTGTCCTGCAGCAGGCTGATGTTCAGCCTCTCCATCCTGCAGCAGGCTGATGTTCAGCTTCTCCATCCTGCAGCAGGCTGATGTTCAGCCTCTCCGTCCTGCAACAGGCTGATGTTCAGCCTCTCCATCCTGCAGCAGGCTGATGTTCAGCCTCTCCATCCTGCAACAGGCTGATGTTCAGCCTCTCCATCCTGCAGCAGGCTGATGTTCAGCTTCTCCATCCTGCAGCAGGCTGATGTTCAGCCTCTCTGTCCTGCAGCAGGCTGATGTTCAGCCTCTCTGTCCTGCAGCAGGCTGATGTTCAGCCTCTCCATCCTGCAGCAGGCTGATGTTCAGCTTCTCCATCCTGCAGCAGGCTGATGTTCAGCCTCTCCGTCCTGCAACAGGCTGATGTTCAGCCTCTCCATCCTGCAGCAGGCTGATGTTCAGCCTCTCCGTCCTGCAACAGGCTGATGTTCAGCCTCTCCGTCCTGCAACAGGCTGATGTTCAGCCTCTCCATCCTGCAGCAGGCTGATGTTCAGCTTGTCCATCCTGCAGCAGGCTGATGTTCAGCCTCTCCGTCCTGCAGCAGGCTGATGTTCAGCTTCTCCGTCCTGCAACAGGCTGACCAGCACAGTGTCGTCTGTGACTTTAATCAGACGTCTGCCAGGGGAACGGCTCCTGCAGTCATGCGTGTCCAGGATGGACAAGAGGAGGATTTTACCAGACCCTGATTGACTAAAACCATTCAGTCGTTTGGAACAGAGAATCATATTAAAAGCTGAGGAGAAGACAGCAAATAAGAGCCTAACACTACACCGTAAAAACGATAACTAGCAATTTTTGATTTAATTAAAAATTTTAAATTAAACAAATTCAGAAATAAAGCTTTCCATTTACAACATACAACAGTTTGTCTGCCTAACAAATTTCTGTCATTGTTGTCCTAACTAAGATTTTCTAAACAGCATAACAAAGATTATCAACTTTTGAGTAGAATTTTTGAGTCAAGTGAGGAACCAGTGGGAAACCCCGTAGATGAGTCGAGCACACCTTGCCCGGACAAGTTTTAACTGGATCAAACGGACCTTCTGAGCCTGAGCAGACCTGAGCCGTGTGATGGTGGTCCATCGACGTTTAGAAAACTTGACCAAACGTGGCCAAAGTTGGATTTAACCTGAATTGTTACGACTATTACGGATTTTCGCTTGGCCTGGAATGTATCGTGTGGACATTTTTTGGACAAAAGCGAGAGCTGCCGAGTCCGACCATTTGCCCTAGCAGGTAAGCTAACATTTTCTACAAGTGCATCTACCTACTTTTATGCTCAAGTTTTAGTTCGGCGCATCGGTCCAGCGCGTTTGACCCCGCAAAAAGTAATGTTTGATACTTTTTTAATGTTAAACATGTCTGAAATTCAGACACTTTCATCGCTAATGACGTTTTTCAGACTAGCTTTTTAACTGCAGGTCTTCCGTGGTAAATCTTATTACCCGTTTTGTAATATGTTTTAATGTTATCCTTTAGTGAAGACATGATAGTTAACAACCCCGGTGAAGTGAACCGACACTTGGAAATACACGGTCAAGCCAGCTGACGCTGGAGCTTAGCT
>SSNS01000432.1:0-138862 GCA_006937985.1 Aphyosemion australe
CGGGGGAGTTCACCGGGACCTTAGCTGCATGCTAGCTGGAAGCTAGTGGAGTTTTTCGGGCGCTTTTAGCGAGAGAAACGCGGTTGAGTGTCTCCAAAATGTAACGAGATCAGCTCAAACAGCGCAATTGTTTCTGTAGTCTCCCTCAGAGAGTTCCACAGGCTACAACCACAGCGTCAGATGGTAGCCAAGCAGCCGCGCGTCCCAGCTCCCTCGGGAGAAGGGAGTGTGCGGCTGCTTGTGTGTAGTGAAGCCGGGCGCCCGCCTAGCTTGACTGCGTGCCTTCACAAGGATTAAGCGGCACATTCGCGGATCTCTGATCGCAGGCCGCTGCTGGTAAAAGGAGAGGCACGTTGCCCAAACTCGGCAAAGCTCCGTTCTGCAGTGATGACCTCGTGGATCTTCGTCCCGAAGCCTCAGCTAGCCTCGGTTAGCTTACCTAGCTCGAGTTACAGTACCCAGTCAGCCCCACGAACACGTTATATTTCAACCCATCTTTGACCAAGCAGTGTTATGTTAAACACAAAGCATCTTCCCCCATTCAACCAGCGAAATAAAATACAGAAATATAATTTTACTTACTGATAAAAATGAAGCAGAGACTTCTTGGATGGTCACTTGGTGCAAACAATTCCACAGCTTTCCCTCTTTGTCCAAATAATTCCATGATTAACATCCAAACACGAACACGCAGAAAACACAACTAAAGTTCAGAGTCGAAATGGCTGAACATCTATTAACGTGAGGCTGAGGCCTTCCTTGGAGCTAGCTGCTTATGCTAGCTGTAAAGCTAGCTCTGCTGCTTGCTCTGACGCTCATGCTTCCTGTCAATCAAATGTAATTATTCATAATTTCAAGCATTTTATTACACCTAAATGAAAGAGTTACAAAAAAATCCACCCCCCTCAGAGTTGTCAGGACTATAAACTAGACCTATTAAACACAAAATGGAAAATTGAACCAGGCTGTGAAGATCTTTTTTTCAGCTGTGAAGTTGGCATTTTTAACATGGGGGTCTATGAGGATTTGCTCACTTCTGGACCCACCCCCAGTGGATGAGGGGAGAACTGCAATTTTTGCCACTTCCGTGTTTGCCTCATTTCTGAACCAGACGGGTCCCCCCTTGGTTTGGACTAATTAAACACGTTTATGGATCGTTAACTGGATGGTTGGTAATGAACACTTGTTTCTGGGGTTTTGAACTACGTATAGGCATTTTAAACTCGAAGTTTGTCCGGTAGTTATGTTTCTTTTGCACTTAAAAGTGGTTTAACTGAATAGTTAAGAGTTAGCTAAAATAGCTGCTCTGGGTTAGCTAACTCAGAGAACTATGGAGGCTGTTCTTCATCATTCCCGTCTGGAAATTAGGGGACTACTAGTGAAGTGCTAATTGACTACTAAAAGAGTGCATTGTATTATAAATTTTGCTTTGACATTGTTTATGCACTGAATCCGAATTCTCCTCCTTCTATTAGGGTTTTTATGGCAGCCTGGAAACAACATGAGGTGCATTACCGCCACCTACCGACCTGGAGTGGGGACTGGTACCTCTCTTCCACCACCATTTAGTTGTGTGTNTGTTTAGATTTATTTTCTCTTTTCTCCACTTACTTATTTGGCTTTAATACACTTTTTAGTGATTTTTTGCTCCTACATCTTTAAACCTTTTCAGCTCATTTTTACAATTACGTTAAATTTTCGCAGCAGAAAACTGCTTATTTCAGTTCAGCTACTCAGCTATCAGTTTCAAAATTCAGCATATCCTGCTAACTTCACAATTCAACTAATTGTGAAAATTTAACTACTTATACTCAAATATGAGCTGTTTAAACATTTTAGCTGCTCAGTTTTTTTAACTATGTTTAGAGATTTCAGTTTTCTGCTGTTTAGGATATTTTTCTATATTCTCTACTTACTTTTCGGGCTTTTAAAAATTTTTAGCAATTTTTGCTCCTAAAACTTCAAATACATTCAGCACATTTTGACAATTAAGCTTAGTTTTAGCTTCAATTCAGCAGTTTCAGCTATTGTATTCAGCAATACAGCATTCAAACGCATTTCTGCAAGAAATGCAATTTATCTAGTCTACTATTGTAATCCTAGATCACTAAAAAAACCACAAATAAAAGATGAAAACAGACTTGGTTCCAACACTATGCAGCATACTGTAAGAGACACAGACAACAATGTGAATCCGGTATTGCACAAGTATAGAACACATGAATATTGCATTGGTGTTATTGTGTACCAGGATGATACCAGTACAGCTTAAACTGAGGAGTTATAAACTCTTACAGCAGAGGGGATGAAAGATCTGCGATAGCGCTCAGTTTTACATCTGGGATGTCTAAGTCTACCTCTGGGGGAGCTGTCCATGATTTCCACAGTGGAGTGCAGTGGGTGGGAGGGGTTCCTTAAGATGGAGGTCCTCTTCCCCAGCATCCTCCTCTCACACGTCTCCTCAACAGAATCCAGTGGGCAGCCCAGAACCGAGCTAGCTTTGGTAGCTAGCTTGTTCAGTCTCTTTCTGTCTCGGTCAGAGCTGCCTACACCCCAGCAGACCACAGCAGAATGAATAACAGAGCCAACAACAGAGTGATAAAAGGATTTTAGCAGCTGGGATTTAACTCCGAAGGACCTCAGCCTCCTCATGAGATGGAGGCGGCTTTGGCCCTTCTTATACAGAGCATCTGTGTTGTGGGACCAGTTCAGTTTACTGTTGAGGTGAACACCCAGGTACTTAAAGGTGTCCACCACCTCAATGTCTGCTCCCTGGATGCTCACCGGTGAATGAGGAGGAGTGTTTCTCTGGAAGTCAATCACCATTTCCTTAGTTTTACTGGTGTTCAAGCGAAGGTGGTTACGCTCACACCAGTCCACAAAGTCCATGATGACTGACCTGTACTCCTGGTTGTCCCCCTCAGACACACAGCCGACGATGGCCGAGTCATCAGAGAACTTCTGGAGGTGACAGCTGCTGGTGTTGTAGGTGAAGTCCGAGGTGTAGAAGGTGAAGAGAAAGGGTGAGAGCACTGTACCCTGCGGTGCTCCAGTACTGCACACAACCACCTCAGATGTACAGTTGTGCAGCCTCACGTACTGTGGCCTGTTGGTGAGGTAGTTGGTGATCCATGAGGTCAGATGTTCGTCCACTCCTGCACCCCTCATCTTCTGCTGCAGTAGGCACGGCTGGATGGTGTTGAAGGCACTGGAGAATGGAGACTCATCCAAGATGGCGGCCGGCCACTACGTCAGCTCCAATAGGTAGCGCCAGTCCACGGGGCGTCTATGTATGATGTCTGTGCTAGAAGTGAGCCAGGTCAGAGTTGAGCTGAACATGGCATGATTTGGACTCTGATCTTTTGATATCTCTCCTCTGATTGGATAACAGCAACATGACTCCACCACTGACTGTTTGCTCTGTAACGTTGATGTTTTATCTCCACAAATAACACAAGCCTGGAGGAGTTCTGCTGTGTGGTGGAGTTGCTAATGCTGATGATTAGCTTCTACTAGCTGAGACGTTCTTGTTTCCTGGAAGCTAAACTAACAACAGCATGTGACAGTGTGATGTAGATCTGTTAGACTTTTCACATCCAAGTGTTTCACCATCTATTTTCTATCAGAAGCTAATGCAGGAGATAGGTGTAGACGACTATTTTCATGTTCAGCCTGCATGAAAAACTCTGACCGATTATAATTCGAAATCATCATTAAAAAATGTGTTTTCAGTGAAGTTGACCTTTAAATTAACATGCTCTGAATACTATTTGCATTAGAGCCAATGAGACATGTTTATGAAGAGAAACTAGTAATCTAGACAAGCTCAGGTGAGTTGTCACAAAAATGTGCACATCAGTTTGCATAAAACCCTTGATACAATTTGTAGTTACCAAATTGTTCACAAGTATGCAGTTCAGAATGTCGCCAAAACTCCATGAAAAAGTGAAATGTTTCCAGAGCAGCATGAGTAATCCTCTGAGAAGACATAACTGATGTGGATTTAAATCTAACAGGCCTAATTTGTGTTCATTCAATCCTCCTTCTGTGAACCTGAAACATACCAACACCCAGCAGCCTGATCTTCTAAGATACGTTAACTGCCCCATCATTGATGCAAAACCAGTGGTTGTCATGAGATGCCCGATCTGCAGCAGCACGTATGAATGTCGTGACACAGCTTTGTAATCTACTCTAGTTGGTGGGTTAGATCTGTTTAACCCGTTAATGTTTATGATGGCCAGGGCTGGATAGTAAACAGCTGCTATATTCTCCCAGATCTAGCTCTACACCAACCAGATTCTAAATGGCAATCAAGACATATTTGTGAAAATTCAACCAGTCAAGTCTTGTTCTTTGCAACATATTTACAAAATGTTCTGTTCTTTCTGCTCTTAAACACCACTAATCTGTGGTGGTCATAATAGTAGTACACCTAATACCTTTACATGGTAGTTTTAAGGAGTGAGCATTTGTGGAATGAATCATGACTAAACTGGATACAGACACCAAAGTTTTGTAATAATCTGTTGGGTTTAGTTCAAATTGTACACACAAACTAGTGTTTATAGCATCCATCTCTGAACTGATGCCACCTGGTGGAGGAAGGTAGTTGTAATAACCAAGACTTTCAGAAGCTCTTTAAAAACACCTAAGCTGTTCCTCACATATTTTAACTATGATCAATGTTCCCCTATAACAGTCAACAATATAGAGCCAAGAAGAAAACAGATATATTTTGGAATGAATTTATTTCAGCCAGTAGTTCACACATCACCCTTCTATATGCTCAGTAATTTTTCTGAACAGACTGATGCTCTGAGCACTGACAATAAAATGACATAAAAGAGGAATGCATTCAAATTTATCATTTCAATTTTCTATATTTTGCTATTTTTTTTCAACAAATTTTTTTTTATTTATGATCAAGGTCTAGTCAAACCATCCCTAGACCTGGCTGAGTCAATTGCTTTACTTTTTTTAAGAAATAATTTATCATTTTACGATGTTTTCAGAGTTTTGGGTTTTTCGATGTTTAAGTTTTTTTTTCTTTTTCCATCGGTGAAGCAGGTTTCAAAATGCTCAATCTGGAAGACAAAGATGTAAAGAACATGAATGTTAACAGTACTGTGATTATAATATTGCCCTTGATCTAAACACACAACTCTCCAGCATACACACCTTAGACGCTGGGAACACCAGCAGGGGTGGTAGACTTCTGAGCAGCCTCTTTGGCCTGGTGGGCCTGGAGCACAGCAACAGCCTCATCCACCTAAAATGAAACTTTAATTTTAACCACTGCACATAAAGCATTTAACATTCTTTTATTTGAATCAGGAAAACACTTAAGACATGTCAGTCCACCATAATGACCTTTTCTACATAACCAAGCGGACTAACCTTGGAGCGCAGGGACTCAGGTGACTCAAGCATGTGAAGCAACTCTGAGTTATCGATCTCCAGGAGCATACCAGTGATCTTTCCTGCCAGGCTGGGATGCATGTTCTGGATCAGGGGGAACAGACGCTCACCTGTAGAGGGCAGAAATCAGAAACCAATATAAGTGGTCTGAGAAAATACACACAACTGATCAGAATGAATGACAATGATCTATGAAAACACTAGTCCCGTTTTATCATTGATAAATGTGAGCTGATGATCTACTAACCCAGCATCTGCTTCTGTTCCTGAGGAGGTGCAGCAGCCAGCATGGAGGCAGTCAGGGGCTCCTGGCCTTGGACGTGGACCGCCGGCTAAGGGAAGAAGAAAGATTTAGGACAAATTGCAGTCAGCTTATGAAATCAAGACCCCAGTAATGTGATGACTATAATCTATTTTAAAGCATCTGCAATAATGGTAATAAATTAAAAAACATCTGACTTAATCTGATGCATTCCGTGGAAAGGTCAATGGAATTCTTACTTGCTGCATGGCGACCTGTGGCTGGGATGCCATGTGTTGCTGAGGATTGCGCACACCAGGAGCATACTTGTACTGAGGCATGGCACGCACCGGGGCAGCGGCGGCCGCAGCACCAGCAGGGCGCTGGCTGAGTGCCTGAGTCGCTGCGGAAAACATCAGGAAAAGATACTTAATCCAAACTGCAAGAACTTAAAAACTGGGTAAAATGTAGCTAAATGTTGAGATATGTTAAACTTACGCATACGCTGGGAAGCGATCATCCGTGGGACCTGGGTGTTGGTGGTTGTGGTAGCACGGATGGTGTTGAAAGTCTGGGGCCTGGGTGCTGATGGACGCATAGCATTTGGCATGTTTTGGAAGTCTAAACGAACAAAACAAAACAAAACAAAATTAATCACTATAGAAGGTCAACTGGCAACAAACAAACTTCCTGCTCTGAACAGGACCAAAGTGACACACAGAAGTTACTCACGCTGAGGACGCACTCCCTGAGTGGCCCAACGGGGGCTGGGGCGGAGCTGAGCCAACTGATTGGCAGAATAATACGCAGCACGGTTCTGAGCCTGAGAACATAAAACCCAAGATTAACTAGTAAAACATCAGAACTGGTGAGCATTTGTCACTGCCACTAGCTCCATGCAGTCTGTCTCAAATACTTCATGAGTTGCATCAACACACCCTGCTGAGTGGAGAGAAGGCTCACCTGTGGTATAGCAGCCATGAAGTAGCCTGAAGGAGGAGCAGGCTGGTAGGGGTTGAGAACAGGGTTGGGCACAGCACGAACAGTGGCCATCCTCTGCATGTACTGGTTGGTTAGGTGGGCCTGACGCTCCTCCTTTCTCTGAGCCAAGGCTACGTACAGAGGCTTTGTAGCCACAATACGTCCATTCATTTCTGTCACAGCTTTAGTAGCCTCTTCCGGCGAAGAGAAGCACACAAAGCCAAAACCTTTGCTGCGGCCACCCTCCATCATCACCTGAAACAGGAGAAAATTATCTTCAGACCTTAATTATGAGAACAGGATTTGTTGTTTCAACCGTGCCTTTACCTTTGCACTTGTGATGGTTCCAAATGGAGAAAACTCTTTGCGCAGACGCTCGTCATCCAGGCCATCATCCAAGTTTTTCACATACAGATTGACACCCTGGTGTGATAAAATGACAATAACCAGTCAAAAACAAAAAATACATAAAAATATTCAGTTGCATCTTGATGTGAACATTACATCACACTAATGAACTCTTAAGTAGAAAACCCCAAATTTCACATATGGAAAAGTCAAAATCACCTTAAAAACTATAAATGTAAAACCAAGCATTAAAAACCCCAGCAGAACCTTACATCATGTGCATGCATGCAGACACAGAATCATTTCTTTTAACTTGAGAAAAATAAAAGTCCAACAAACCTGATATCTGGTCATGCGATCCTGTTTCATCTGCTCAAACTTGCGTTTGAGTTCGTTCTGACGCTCCCCTTTCTTCTGTGCCCGGCCCACATACACCTGTCTGCCATTCAGTTCTTTGCCATTCATGTCATCCACTGCCTGATGCAAAAAAATAAAAACATTTATTTAAACAAGATTGTTTATACAAAAACAGAAGCAGAAAAAGATACACCTGACAAGGTACAAGAAACGTAATCAAACCTTCTGTGCATCTTCATGTCTCTCAAAACTAACAAAGCCAAACCCCTTGGATTTGCCACTCTCATCTGTCATTACACGCACACTTAGAGCAGGTCCTACAACACAGAAAATGTAATAAACACATTTTACAAACACTTTACTTGGTAACGTGTAATCATGCCTCTGAAATCCTGGTGTCTTACCATATTTGCCAAACAACTCCTTGAGCTTCTCGTCATCCATATCCTCGCCAAAGTTCTTGATGTAAACGTTGGTGAACTCCCTGGCACGTGCCCCGAGCTCAGCCTCCCTCTCTTTACGTGACTTGAAGCGCCCAACAAATCTGTTATAAAAATAGAAAAATATGAACACAAAATGTTTATTCATGCTGTAGAATGATGCTTTAAAATACACAGTAACTGATAAACTGTCTTCAGTACAAACATTAAATGTTGACTAAGTCACTACATTTTAGTCACTTCTGTATCATGCAAGTGAATGATGCTGACAATTCAAAAAAGTTCTAACTGTTCATATTTGTATTAATTCTTATTAAATATATGTTTTACTGGTTAGGGGATTTTATAATAAAGTCTTATAGTTTAAGAACTTTGACATATTAGCGCTTTCTAAAAGGTGAGTCTTTTGAAAACTAAGCACACCAACTCTGATTGGTAGACAACAAGATGCACTCAAAATCAAACCGATTACATCTGAAAGGTTAATAAAACTTAAAGTGTAACAGCAGTACCACTTACACTTTTCTGTCATTGAGCAACATGCCGTTCATTTTTTCAATGGCACGCTCAGCTGCCTCGTGGGTCTCAAAGTGCACAAAGCCGTAACCCTTAGAGCCATTTTCATCACAAACAACCTTGAACAGGAAAGATTTAAGGGGGTTAAAACATTCACAAACACCATGCATGGTTAACACATAAAAATATTCCAGTTTTAATCTGGTGTAACCTTTACTCATGCAGAGTAGTTGTTTGTAGGCATAACACACACAATGCTGCATACCTTGCAGGAAAGGATGTTTCCAAAAGCAGAAAAGGTGTCATAGAGGGCCTTATTATCAATAGACTTGTCGAGGTTCTTGATGAAGATGTTTCCCACTCCACTCTTCCTCAAGGAGGGGTCACGCTGGGACCACATGATGCGGAGAGGCCTTCCCTTGATCACATCAAAGTTCATTGTGTCCAAGGCTCGCTCAGCTAGAAAAACAAATGTATTCATTTAGTTTGCATCTGCAACAATTCTAGTATCTTACCAAACACCGGTGTCATTAGGTGCATCCTAAATGCAACTGTGGGCTTAAAGGAAAATAAATTGCATTCTATTATACAATAACGGCGAAACATCAAGTACACTAGTCTGTCACGTTGCATTAGGGCTACTTACCATCAGCTGGTTGTTGGAAGTTAACATATGCATAGCCAAGAGACCGGCGGGTGATCATGTCTCTGCAAACCCTGATGGAGAGGATGGGTCCAGCCGGGCTGAATTTCTCGTAAAGCATGGCCTCGGTAACGTCTGGATGCAGATCTCCCACGTACAGGGAGGCCATTGGGTAGCTGGGTGCGCTGGGATTCATGTCTGCGACCGCTGATTTCAGCCAATTCAACTAGTGAGAAATAATTCGACTCGATATTTTATAGAGGCGAATAACTTAAATAACGATAGCCTATTTTCTCTAGTATTTGACTACAAATGCGCGCAGGCAAAATTTACCAGCCAACAACGTGTGCTACTTAGCCCGATAAGCAAAATGTCGGCGCGTGGCCTACTCGATATGGCTCACCGAAATGCTTCGGAATTTCAGCTCTTTACGTTACTAAAAAACCTAAAGTACCGGCAGATTGAGAAACAGATAAGCGTAATATAGCAGAGAAGGAACAAAATCCTGACGCGAGAAAGGACGAACGTTACCAGCTAACGTTAATTTTGCACGCTTTCAACAATGATGCTAGCAATGTAGCCTACTAACGACGTTCTTCGCGTTCCGATTTTCGTTCTGTTTGAAGGTAGCGTCTTTTTCCGCGTTTTTTGGGTTGGCAAATGAAATCCTGCTTCACCGATTCTTATTTTTCTTATAAAAATATGTCTGCGTGTGCTCTCTAGCTTTTGGTTTGTTTCATAATAATAAAAAGTGTGCCGAGACTAGCTCCGGAGCACACCCTACGCAGACGGATTACAAGACTGAAAGGAAGGACGACAGAACGGTGGTGCATTCACCATAACGGGTTCACGTTTGAAATCTCGCGATATTTTAGATTTGCTGTCAAAATGGGCTGGGGGCATAGATATCATATGATATCTATGGGCTGGGGGTTATTCTATCCGTATAAGCAAAGAAAGCTCTGGTTTCATTTCTTCTATTTAATTTTCACTATAGAGATACCACACAGGCACATGTGCTGATTTATTTAGGAGATTGTAACATCAAGTCCCATACACCGTACAAGTCTCAATGGACCTTTATAACCTTACAGGTGAGGTGACTCTGGAAACAAGTGACTATGGTGAATTGGTAGTATTGCAACAGACCAGGTGATCAGTTTATTAGTTTAATGTACTTTGCAGTGCATTTTCCCATTACTCCAGCAGAATGTTTATCGTATGGCTAAAAAGTGTACACGCGTATTTGCACTGGAAATCAAATCAGTTCCATATCAGTTCTGTCATGTCTGAATAAACAATGCACCTTTGTATTAAGGAGGGTTAGTTGGGGCTCTGATGTTGTGTGGGCTGGTTCACTATAAAGTGTCTTATGTAAGACTTATACAGCCTCCACTTAGTCATGTGAAAAGGTTTGGGCACCCCTGATAGTTCTCATGATTTTCCTTTGTAAAACATTGGTTGTTTGGATCAGCAATTACAGTTAAATACACTGCTCAAAAAAATAAAGGGAACAACTCCAGTCAGTCACACTTCTGTGAAATCCAACTGTCAACTTAGGAAGCAACACTGATTGACAATCAATTTCACCTGCTGTTGTACCAGTGGAATAGATAACAGGTGGAAACTATAGGTGATTAGCAAGACATCCCTAATAAAGGAGTGGTTCTGCAGGTGGTGACCACAGACCACTTCTCAGTTCCTCTGCTTTCTGGCTGATGTTTTGGTCACTTTTGAATGCTGGCGGTGCTTTCACTCTAGTGGTAGCATGAGACAGAGTCTACAACCCACACAAGTGGCTCAGGTAGTGCAGCTCATCCAGGATGGCACATTAATGTGAGCTGTGGCAAGAAGGTTTGCTGTGTCTGTCAGCGTAGTGTCCAGAGCATGGAGGTGCTACCAGGAGATAGGCCATTACATCAGGAGACGTGGAGGAGACCATAGGAGGGCAACAACCCAGCAGTAGGACAGCTACCTCTGTCTTTGTGCAAGGAGGAACAGGAGGAGCACTGCCAGAGCCCTGCAAAATGACCTCCAGTGGGCCACAAATGTGTCTGTTCAAACGGTCAGAAACAGACTCCATGAGGGTGGTATGAGGGCCCGACGTCCACAGGTGGTATTTGTTCTTACAGCCCAACACCGTGTAGGATGTTTGGCATTTGCCTGGGAACACCAAGATTGGCAAATTCACCACTGGCGCCCTGTGCTCTTCACAGATGAAAGCAGGTTCAGACCGAGCACATGACAGGTGTGACAGAGTCTGGAGACGCCGTGGAGAACGTTCTGCTGCCTGCAACATTCTCCAGCATGACCAGTTTGGCAGTGGGTCAGTGATGGTGTGGGGTAGCATTTCTTTGGGGGGCCACACAGCCCTCCATGTGCTCACCAGAGGTAGCCTGACTGCTATTAGGTACCGAGATGAGATCCTCAGACCCCTTGTGAGACCGTTTGCTGGTGCGGTTGACCCTGGGTTCCTGCTAATGCTAGACAATGCTAGACCTCATGTGGCTAGAGTGTGTCAGCAGTTCCTGCAAGATGAAGGCATTGATGCTATGGACCGGCCCGCCCATTCCCCAGACCTGAATCCAATTGAGCACATCTGGGACATCATGTCTCGCTCCATCCACCAACGCCATGTTGCACCACAGACTGTCCAGGAGTTGGTGGATGCTTTAGTTCAGGTCTGGGAGGAGATTCCTCAGGAGACCATCCACCACCTCATCAGGAGCATGCCCAGGCGTTGTAGGGAGGTCATACAGACACACTACTGAGCCTCATTCTGACTTGTTTTAAGGACATTACATCAAAGTTGGATCAGCCTGTAGTGTATCTTTCCACTTTAGTTTTGAGTGTGACTCCAAGTCCAGACCATTGATCATTTTTGTGTGATTTTGTTGTCAGCACATTCAACTATGTAAAGAACAGCTGAGATTTCAGCTGTCAGTTTCCACTGTGAGGAACATAGTGAAGAAACTAAAGACGACAGGCACAGTTCTAGTTAAAGTTTGAAGTGGCAGATCAAGAAAAATCTCAGACAAGAGGTGAGGGATGGTAAGAACAGTCAGTCAACCCACAGACCAGCTCTAAAGACCTACAACATCCTCTTGCTGCAGATTAAGTCACTGTGCATCGTTCAACTATTCAGCGCACTTTACACAAGGAGATGCTGTATGCGAGTGATGCAGAGGAAGCCTTTTCTCCACCCACAGCACAAACTGAGCCGCTTGAGGTATGCTAAAGCACATTTGGACAAGCCAGCTTAATTTTGGAATAATGTGCTGTGGACTGATGAAACTAAAAGAGTTATTTGGGCATAACAAGGGGCGTTATGCATGGAGGAAAAAGAACATAGCATTCCAAGAAAAACACCTGCTACCTACAGTAAAATATGGTGGTGGTTCCATCATGCTGTGGCCAGTGCAGGGACTGGGAATCTTGTTAATGTTGAGGGACGCATGGATTACACTCAATATCAGCACATTCTGGAGACAGATGTCCAGGAATCAGTGACAAAGCTGAAGCTGCACCGGGGCTGGGTCTTTCAACAAGACGACCCTAAACACTGCTCAAGATCTACTAAAGCATTCATGCAGAGGAACCAGTACAACGTTCTGGAATGGCCATCTTAGCCCCCAGACCTGAATATCATTGAAAATCTGTGGTGTGAGTTAAAGAGAGCCGTCCATGCCATCAAACCTGAATGAACTAGATATTTAGTAAAGAATGGTCCAAAATACCTTCAACCAGAATCCAGACTCTCACTGGAAGCTATAGGAAGAGTTTAGAGGCTGTTATTTCTGCAAAAGGAAGATCTACTGAATATTGATGTAATTTTTCTTTTGGGGTGTCCTAATATATGCACATGCCTAATTTTGTTTAATTATAGCACACTTTGTGTAAATCCTATAAACTTAATTTCACTTCTCAAATATCACTGTGTTCACCTGCTATATGATGTATTTAACTGATCCAAACAACCAATGATTTACAAAGGAAAATCCTGAAAATGATCAGGGGTGCCCTCACAATAATTATTCCAGTGACTAGATCTGGGCTTTGCCCTCAAGAGTTTACCACTTAAAAACGACACATTAAATCTTTTAAACATTTTATTCCACTTACATGAAATTACACATTTCCCCCAAATAACAGTTATGCTTAAGTGTTCAGTATGACAAGACGAAGCTAACAAGCCCAACAGCCTTCCTTAGTCCTCCACAAACTACCCCTTACCAACAATTTAGACTGGAAGAAAAAACTAAATTTGAAAAAGCAGTAGTAATAGAAAAAATGGTGATTTTTTTTCTTACTGCGGTGCTCATACAAAACAATACAAGCTTGTGTTCTTGTTCAGTTTTTCTAAACCTAGAAATAGATATGCATAAAAAAGCAGCCCCCCAGAAAATGGTTAAAAAAAAAGTAGAAAATTGAACATCTAACAGTAAATGGAATGTAACCTGTATAAAATTTTGCCCTCCATCTCCAGCGTCCACATGCTCACCTCTGTTATAATTGCTTATGTTTAGTATGGAGTGATAGCTGCTGTCCAATCTGATGTGGTGCCAGCTCCTGTTTTTGAGCAACCATAGATGCGTCTTTAAAAATCGGGTTACTCACAAATACTCTTTATAAGTAGAATCCAATCGTTTTCTGTTAATTAAACTCCAGGTGCTGCATGTCTCATAAGTTTAGAACGTGTGCTCCCACCCTCTAGAAGACCCAGAGTCAGAAAAAAGCAGTTCACCATCATTCCCCAAACATACACGAACCCTTCCATCATACTGTAAATACTCCCCCCCTCTGCCCATCCCATTTTACCCACAGTTACTACAGAACAGTCAACCAATAGTGTGAGATGAGTAGAAACCTAAAAACAATGCTGAGAGTTTGATGACAACAATGGTCAAAGTGTGGATGATTATGACGTAGACCCTAGATGATGGCAGGCAGACGGGGATGGCATTAAGAAGGTGGCTTAATCTTTGGGCTCCTCTGCATCATCTCCCTCAGCCTGGTTATCAGAAGTCCAGAGCTGAAGAAAGATCAAAGGAAAAGAAGAATGAGGAGAGTTGAAGTAGCTCATCTTCCCTGATAAATCTTTTCTTATTTAGACAAGTCTCTCCATATCTCAGTGCAACACATTTATTCTAACGCCTCTAAAGTCTTGATCTAAAACATCACATAATTATTTTGGAACAAAAATGACCAAAGAACTCCTGGTTTTAGCGGTGTAACATTCTCTTCTTCAGTAATATTTTGATCACTTTTATTGCCTTTGGGTTTTGATTTTAAACATCACCATGTGTTCTGATCAGAGGTCATACTAGACATTTTTGTTGACCAACAGGGTTAAAAACAAAAACGGTCACAATAATATTTTCAGTTAACTTTCGTTTTAAAAATAATAAATATTCACTACCTTTACATTTTCCTTAATTTTTAAATAATACGTAGTCCTAAAGTAGGAACACTTCACCTGCTGTCTCTCCCACCTTCCTTCTGCTCTGTGTAAACCTGAACTGGTCGCCTGCTTGTGTGTAATCAAACATCTCTAGGGGGTGTGCTGACAAGGCTGTTATCATGAGGTTCTTCACTTTTGCCTCAGACGCATGAATGTTTAATTGTTCTGGAGAATGAATCTACGCTCTGCTGCTACACTGGAGACTGGAATAACAAGCACTCCTACAGCCAAAGTTTTAAAATCAGGGAACATTTCTCCAAATGAAATAACGAGAATTCTACCAGACTCTCTGAAAGAAGAGTTTCCAGAGCTGGAAAGCACTCGCTTCAGCGGGAGGAAGAGTTGTTTCCTGCATCTGTCTGTCAGACGCGCTCTGAGCTTCAGCGTGCCGTTGAGAATGGTGTCCAAGTGTGAGATAATCCTCAGATGCTCTGATGGAAATCTTTTGATTTTGTTACCTCTGTGATGTTCTCTGTGTGTAATGTTTAAAGTTTCTGCGCACTTGCATGAGTCGGGGCGTGAATTACAATCTGTCAAAATGACCGACAGCCTTTAGATTTTTCTGTCATTGCAAAAAAAAAAAAAAAAAAAGTAAAATACAGACAACATTCCGTTAACGCAACCCCTGGTTCTGATACACTGATCTATTCACTAACAAGTTAATCGTGTCATTTCATCTGATATTTGTGTTCAATAAAATGCAACTTACAGTCAAGTTGTCTCTTAATAGCTGCATGATTAGTGTACTGTCTTTGTACGATTCTTCACTCAGCGTGTCGAGTTCAGCAATGGCATCATCAAAGGCCTAAAGGATTCAAACAGATTAAAACTCAGAAAACTACAGTTTTAATACAACAGTGATTGTTATGAGTCAGTGACTGTAGACATTCTTTTTCTTTTAGACTAGCCAAACCATCCTAACTGTGGTTGAATCTAGACGTTAAACATTCTAATATTATTTATTAGTTCGCACTATTACAAAAGTTACCTGTTTGGCCAGCTTGCAGGCTTCTTCAGGTGAATTGAGGATCTCGTAGTAGAACACTGAGAAGTTAAGAGCAAGACCAAGGCGGATTGGATGCGTAGGCTGCATTTCTTCTTTGCTGATTTCAAAGGCATCTTTGTAAGCCTTCTCTGAATCTTTAATAATGTCTGTGAGAAGGGGGAAAAGCAAAGGAAGACAAGAGAAACCTTAAAAACTTAAGTCAGTGTTAAACAAAAAATGTTTAAAAGTTAAACAAAGGCCCACCCTTAGTATTTACACTGTTTATCCATTTCTGCCATTTTTAATTCTAATTTTTAGTGAAAATATGCTATAATTTTTAAACTTGACTGGTATTTTAAATACATTTAATGGACAATTTTATATAAACTCTAAGGTTCCAATTTCATTTTATGAATGTTTTATTTAATGTCAGAATAATGTCATAATATGGTCAATTCAGTTTATATGATGAATCTTTGAATAGTCAGATTAACACTTACAGGGATTCTATGCAGTTTTTTAGGCCATCACTGACTATTGAGATGATTGATATTAACATGTGTGTACTCTAAAGAACAGAAGAACTTACATATTCCATGGAGATGCACGTTAAAAACAACTTACCGTCCCTTTTCTCTCCTGTAGCCACCTCAGCCAAGTAGCGGTAGTAATCTCCTTTCATTTTCAAATAAAATACTTTGCTCTCAGCTGGAGACGCCTTGGGAATGAGATACTTGTCCAGAAGACCCTGTGGCAGAAAAAATAAAAACTATTTAATATTTGCAAACAATTTTTTTCATACGCAGAAAACGTTTCATCTGACATTTGAACTGAAACAGCCACCGACCCCACCAGGGCAGCGACTGGTTTTCAATTAGTTCAAATAAACGTCACAATCAGATTTTTAAAGACATCTTATTTCCTTTTCCCCCATTTTTTATTACGGGACACTTAATCCACATGGCCTGCTGGTGGTGGTTGGAGGGACTGGTGACGACTGTGCTCTGCAGCCTCGCAGCTGTGGCTACGATGTAGTTCATCACCACCAGTGAGTGCATGACTGAGTGTGTTGTACAGTGCCTTGGGGGGTTCTAGGACTCTAGAAGGCACGATATCAAATACAGACCATTTACCATTTAATCATTTTTTTCTTAAGTGCCTCGTGGTTTTTATCTTGAGATAAAATATATCAAAAATCATATCATCATATAATCCTAGTAGTATCTTCTTCTTCTTCAGACTTAAACATGAGTAGAGACAAGTTGGCTGCCACCAGCAGCCTCAGGGTTTGAGCCTGACAACGTGGATAAGCTAGATCACAGATGCTTCAGGGACCACAGAAGGGGGATGAATCCATCTGAACATGGCATGAGAGCACAGGGGAGGAGAAATGGGCAAGCTGAACAGACAAGGGAGTGAGGATGGCCAAGACAGGAATCCAGTGGTGGGGACGGACCGGGACGATTGGTGTATGGGTAGAAGCTGGTGGGGGTGGAGCTGTGCTGCTGAACTCCCGATGAGGAAGTAGGTCACTCACACAGCTCAGCTTGGCACTCGACAGTACAAGCAGGCAGCGCTTGATAATCTGCTCATGCTGCTAACCTGAATACAAGCTAAAGGAGATGAGCAAGAGGGAATCTGTTATGCTAGCTAAACAATCATTGATTTAACAAAAGCATTAGTTATTCCTCCAAATGTTTTAATGGTTAATTCTATATTTTAAGTCACTTTCATTTAGGTTTGTTTTTTTAATCAGGCAGACATCAAAATACCAATGATGCAGCAGTAATTCTAGCTTAGAAAACCCAGTCTATATCATGTCAACTTGAAATCTTTGTAATTTCCAGTTTAGTGTCAGGATAATGTAACTGGTTTCAGACTCAGCAAAAATAACAACTACATCCGTCTTTATGCAGGAGAATAGTCACAAGTTAAACACATAGATGTAGGCTTAGAAATACAGAGCAGGATCCATCCATCCATCCTCAGTAGGGTAGTGGGGAAGCTGATGTCCACCTCCAGCAGTCATCGAGCAAGAGGTGGAGGACACACTGGACAAATTGCCAGTCTATCACAGGGACACACACATAACCAGTCACACACTCACTCACACCTAGAGATGATGTAGAGTCACCAGTTAACCTGACATACATGTTTTTGGTTTGTGGGAGGAAACCAGAACACCCAAGGCCAACTCAATGAAAAAAGGCTGCAGTCAGGATTCAAACCTGCAACCTTGTCACTCAAAGGTAACCAGCGGTGCAACAATATAGCCCTACTGCGACATTCAACTACAAAAATTCAACTATGCGGTTTCTGCTTAACCATCATTCCAAGTGATTTTTGAGAATCCACTTCTCTTAAGCACATGATAACATCAAACACCATAAACTAAATGGGGACGAGGGCCTGTATTTGCTGAATGCTCTTAAACTGGCGTTAGAGATCAGAGAAACCTTCTGGGATCTGAATGTAGAACTGGGCCGCTGGCAAGGGCATAGCTAAAATGAGAATATCACTACAGCAATATGCAGACCAAAGAAAGCCTGTGCAAAGACCACAGCTTGGTTTATAGTATCATGACAGAAATGGAACTTAAGGTGTGTCTATTCCATGATTTACATTAAGTCATTTTGTTTTCCTGGAAAAGAAACATGAGATTCAAAGAGGTTATGGTCCTTGGCATTATTAGAGCCAATTAAAAAAAATCAAGAGATTTGGTTGCTAAAATAGCTAAATGATAATAAATAGCACCATCTGGTCATTCACTTAAAATGCTAAAATTTTCAACATAAAGAAATTGCTCCAACAGATCTATTTGTGATAAACACACTTTTGTAGGCTACCAAAAGTTATATAAGATCTAGAAGAATGCAGGTGCTGTCAAATAAAAAAATGCATTTGTGGCTTGGCCAGCTACAGCAAAGTTTCAGGAGAAACAATATGAATATTTAACAGTGCTTGGTGTATTTTGTGTTGGGTATAGGACTGCAATGATCAGTCGCATAATCAATGATTCAAAAGTGTGGGAGCTGTTTACTGAAAAAGAGCTGAATACAGATTTTGCACGGCCGAACTTTCTTTCCATAGCAACACCACTGCAATGCATGAACATCTTGAGCTGAGATTCACAATTTATTTATATGTAAGCTTTAGAAGGTACAATTAGTGTTGTGTTAAAGATTTTTTGTGTATAATTTTTGAGTAAATTAATGGTAAACCTCCTGGTGAATGGTGACCTGGCTTTGTTGCTACTGGACTTGTAAAGCCCTTTTTATAAGACACACAATGCCGGCAAATCAGCGTAATATTACCGCAACCGTTTGTTTTATGAATGCGCCATGGCGGCAAGCTATGCAGGAATTTTGCGCTATTCGTGCCGCGACACTTGGTAGCAATATTGTGGCTTTGCCGGACTTATAAACACACATTAAGCCTTGGCGCAACAGAGCGTGATGAATTAATGCCGAGCTCCGGCAGGGAACTATATTGAAAATGAAAGTAAACACGAACATAACTTTTGTTTTTGTAAACAGAACCAGCTGAGATGATAAACTGGAGCGATGCAGAGCTCCGGGAGCTTCTCTTCGTTAGAGCTGCAGCTCAGATCATCTGACAGCTCATAGGGACGGTGGAGGACAGACAGCTGTAGGAGCTGCTTGTGAAAAAAACTTAACAAGCGCGGCTTTGATCGCAATAAAAAGCAAGTTATTTCCAAGATAAACGAAAGTCCATGACAGCGCAGAGACCGCCCCCATACCTCCTTTATACGACCAGCGCGTAATCTTTTATAAAAAGACACGATTGCGCCACATTACCGCCACAGTCTGAGCTCTTATAAACGACCTTATGCTCCCAGATGCTGCCTCGGCGTTGCGGCAAATTGCCGCCATTGTTTTATAAAAAGGGCTTAAGTGTCCAACAGTGTGGATCTTTCTATTTGATGGCTTGTTTAGCATCAGTTGGCTCGTGTTAGCATTAGCTCATTAGCGCTAGCTACAGCATGCTGTGGCAAGGTTGTTTATGACAGCTGCAAATCTTCTTTCAACCAGGAGAGAAGTGGGAAACTTATTGAGTGTTGCTTTAAAGCCACAAACAAGAGATCAAGTCCTGAGGGCTGTTCCACGAAGTGAGCTAATCCCAAAAGCCAGGCTCACTCTGAAAATCTCGGCTTAATTTCCCCATATTCAGTTCCACAAACAAGGCTAACCTAAAGCCCCTCCCATTCACCATGGTAACACATACTGGAGAACAAACCTGCACTGTGGCAGGCTAGCTGCTAGGCTTGTTGAAGCTTGGTGAATGACTGAATGAGGCATGTTGCTACATCCCCTTTTGCATTACTGCCACCTCTGACCCACAGTGGTTGCAGCAGCTTCAGCTTTATTTTTGGTGGCTAAATGATTAATAAATGTGGGTTTAATTTACTACAACTGAGTTCTAATTGGATTTACGTCTCCTCATTTTGAGGAATATTGTATTTAATTTTCAATTGCAACCAGGACCATTTTCTTCCACTCCTGATGTCAGCATTATTAATAAGTAATATTATATATTAGCTTTTGTCTGGGGTGAATCCATATAATCAACATGCTGTCCTCTTTATATGTTAGAATAGCCTTAAACTACCTTAAACTGGTAACATAATACATATGTAAAAGTAAACAGTTTATTCATGTGACTATAGATTTTAACAGCATGTACTCTGGTCACAAAGAGTCCATGTTTCTAACTGATGTTTAGGTTTTTTTTATTCCTCGTACCAATACTCAAAATAAAAATACTGCTTTCAATTTAAGTTATGCTAGCAGAAGAAAGAACAAAATATGTTTTAACAAAAAACAGAAAATATTCAACCCTATGGCAAACATGGTAATATTTGTTTACAATGACAAGTGAATGTTTTCTTAGTGTGTAATATGAGTGCTAAACGTGTATTTGTGACTTAGAAAAGGGTTTTACTGCATTAAAAGACTTGAGTGTCACATGACTGACAGACTCCCAATGTTCTAACTAAATAGTTCCAGCTACACATCTTTAATCAAGCAGCTGATGGTCTAAATTTTAGTCAAGATCTCTTTGTAGTCCTTGTAGTTAATTAATAATTCTTGCTCCATCTGGGAGAAGAACGAGGTACTTTCCTTCCATTCTCATTTATCTAGCATCGATTAACGGGGGCTGCCTGTGGATGTGCGTGAGCCTCGCACGTCACTCCTTGCTTGAATTATAGAGAGGATTGAATCCACCTGAGCGTTCGTGGAACCAAAAAATCCTGCAGTAAACTGGTACGCTATTTCAATCGAGGCTTTTTAAAAAAAGCCTCGATTTTCTGAGCTCGCTTTGTGGAACAGCCTTCTGGTCAAGTAGGTGATGAATCCAACAGTTTTGTTTTCCATTAATTTTTTGACTTAGAATGTTTACTTGCATTAAAATTTGTCTTTCTGCTAGCCGCTAACTACTAAAATGCATTGTAGCAGAAATTTATCGTTATTGAAATTTCTGACTAACCGATATTGTTTTTCCCATGTCAATAAATTTAATTTAAAAAAATGTGTGTAAATTGGCGATGTTTATGTCCCTTTAAGAAGCTGTACCACCTTGAGTCACATGACAACGTGACTCAATACAAGTGACAGCCCCATCTAGTGGACAACTTTTGTTTTTGTGCATACATGTAGCCATAGTCCATTTATCGTTATTGAGGTGAACTCAACATACCGTGATATTGATTTTAGGCCATATTTCCCAGCCCTAGGTCCTATTAGTGTTAAAAAAAAGATTCATGTAAAATCAGCACAGAACTCCTGCTTGAACAGACATGCCCACTTAAGGCAGGTTTCCTGGGAAGAAGGCCAGCCCTGATGTGGTTACTTTCAATGTTGAATAGTTTTGAAAATAATTTTAAAAAGCTACTAAAGACGTGTGCTGTACCACCCAGAACAAACTCAGCCATACCCTAAACCTACTTCCCCCACAAGCCCTCCCTTTCTTTCACTTTCCATTAGGCTTTGAGCTGAAGTAGAGGTCAGCAATGCAGAACGTTGGTGGGTCATCTTCTCTAATTATAGGATTAACACCCTGAGTCACCTCAGGCAGAGAATACACAAGCTGAGAAAATAGGAATAGGATCGAGTGAACTATGTGAGCTGGTCCGTGTGTGTGTATGTGGGTGGGTTTGTAATAGTTTTTTGGCAAATATTTATTCATTATTATTACTATGATTTAATATTTTTCTTCTCTCTTTCATTAATTGTATGTGCTTACAGCTGCCCTCTGCCGCTTTTCTGTTTAAGAGGACACCCATGAAAACGAGATGGTGCATCTCATGGGGTTAGTACTCCCCTTTAAATAAATAAATCTACACATGGGATGTATTTTTTATGTGCTGAAAATACAGTATTAAAGTAACTAATAAAAAAAACTACACTAGAGAAATGTATGCGTCGTGATTTAATTCGAAGCACGCGCAGTAACAATATCACAATATTCTTTCTGTTTATGTCAAAATTTTGAACATTCTTACATACCAGATCAATTGCAGCAGAACAAATACTTCTAAAATGTATAGAATGGCATTTAAAGAACATTAAACGATCAAAACTTATTTTGGAGATGCTGAAGTAGGGATGTCAGTAGTCCGAGTCTATCTACAGTACAAACCACTCTCCATTAGACAGAAATGATAATATGCAAATTATAAACTGCAGCTTAAAACATGTTCACCATTCTACAGTTAGCAGACGTCCGAGGCTCCGAGCCTTTGTAAGCTTGACTCAGTGTTTGGAAACTTCCCAACATCTCAGAGCATGGAGAAGCTGGATCAGCATCTGCTTCAGGAATTACTGACAGGAGTACTTTACACAATGCATGTTCTAAACAATTAAATAGTCATCTTAACTATGAATAACTCATATGTAATATTATTACATTTCATATTTTAGTTTTCTAATGAGACAGCTGGGATGAATGGGATTGCATTAGATTACAGTGGTTTTAAATATGTTACACAAATAAATCTGGGCTGAGTCTACAAATGAAACACTGAAGCTCCAATACTAAAGGTGTGGAACACTGAAAAACCATTTTTAATTATTATTTTTTGTTATAATCGGTCAATCTGAGTTTTTCCATGCATGCTGAACATGAAAATAGTCTCCTACACCCATCTCCTGCATTAGCTTCTGGTAGAAAATAGACGGTGAAACTGTAGGATTAGACAATCCTGACAGATCTACGTCACACTTTCACTTAACATTCATGGACTCACCCATCTTGACTCATGATGGGGAAGGCTGTTGTTGGTTTAGCGGCCAGGAAACCGCAGAGAAGCTAACCGTTAGCATTAGCAACTCCACCACACAGCAGAACTCCTTCAGGTTTGTTTTATTTGTAAAGATAAAACATCACTGTTGCAGAGCAAGTGGAGTCAGTAGTAGAGTCATGTTGCTATTAGCCAATCAGAGGAGAGGTGTCCAAATAAGAAATAAGATCCCAAATCCTGTCGTCTTAAGCTACTTTCTTCTCCAGCTGAACGCGCCACCCATGCCGAACCAACGACTTACAGGACATTCATTCCTGCTAGAGACCACTGCAAATGTATTGATTCAATGAGTGTTCCACACCTTTCCATAAACAATAAATTCAATTCAAACATAGGCTTTTTATCATTCTACTCCAACAGACCTTTATCACGATTATGGCAATCTTAAAGGGACACTTTGCAACTTTTTAATATTTTTAAATCATTTTCTTGAGCCAGTATGTGCTAAAATTACCCTTTACAGGGTCAATGAAAGGCCACCCAGCCCCTGTTGCCCCCTGTGGCCAGAATATTCCACTTGCAACTTCACAGTTGCCGGTCTGGTCTGCTGGGACTTGGAAAAATTCAGCTTGACCTACCTGGATCTGCAGTCTGGTTCCAACTTGTTTCCTGCATGTTTTAGATCATGAATGCAGCTGATTTGTTTGATTTAGTGATGAATAACTCCCGTAGAAACTAATGAAGGCTGGGAGGACATGTCAGCAGTTAGATTAAGGTGTTAAAAAGAGGAATGCACAGCGAGGAGAGATAAGTTTTACTTTTGGTTTCGCCAACAAACACTAGGGGGTGCTAAAAACAAGCCAAAACTAACTAGAGTCCCTTTAATATCATTTGAAGATTGTAAATCCTTGTTAAAGGGATACTAAGCAGTTTTGGTTTGCTTTTAGCACCCCCTAGTGTCCGTTAGTGAAACCAAAAGTGAAACTTTTCTCCTTATTGTGCGTTTGTCTTTTTAATACCTTAATCTAATAGCTGAAATGTCTCCTCAGCCTTCATTAGTGTCTACAGGAGCGGTTCATCACTAAATCAAACAAATTAGCTGTGTTCATGATCTAAAACATGCAGGAAACATGCTGGAAGCAGACTGCAGCGCCAGGGTATGTCAACTCCATTTTATTAAGTCCAACAGGGACATCCCACCACTCTGAAGTTGCAAGTGCGGTATTCTAGCCACAGAGGGCGGTGGAGGTCTGAGTAACATTACTTTAACCCTGTAAAGGGTCATTTTAGCACATACTGGCTCAAGAAAATTATTTTAAAATATGAAAATGTTGCATAGTATGGCTTTAAGTGTTAATTTTGAATATTTCATGCAGGCTTCCAGTTTAGTTTTATCCTTTCGCCAAATTTTATCTGGTAACATTTTTGCAACACTTTCAGTGTAACGTGGCTAGTCTGAGTGAATTCCAAATCATTTTTATTTGTCAACAATAGATCACTACACAGATGGTAAAATTGAGAACAAGTCTTGCTTACCTTTTTTACAGCCATGAAAAGAAAACACTCAACCTGTTTCAGCGCTCTTGTGGTTTAAACCAAAGACACAAAACCATACCAAGTGGATAAAAATTGTTAAAAGTATCAGTTCTCTTAATAAATGAGAATCTCACCAGAACGTCATTGCAGATCTCTTGCAGCTCCTTCTCGATGACCTCCCGGTATTCTTTGATCCTCGCTTGCTTGCTTTCACTGCCCTCCGACTTCTGCTCGATGCTGGAAACCACGCGCCAAGAGGAGCGGCGGGCACCCACGACGTTTTTGTAGGCCACAGAGAGCAAGTTGCGCTCTTCATTGGACAGCTGCTCGCCCTCCTCGGTCACTGCTTTCATTGCAGCAGCCATGTCATCGTAGCGCTCAGCCTGCTCGGCCAGCTTCGCCTTTTGAACCAGTTCCATATGGGGTGTGCTGCTCATGATTGCTCACTTGGGGATGAAATTTGAAAAGAAAAAAAGGACAGTTAAGTGGGGGGATGTAAATTTCTTTCGTACATCACTGCATTTGGCTTATCAAGAGGCAAAGTCATTGAGATTTTTACAAGAGTTGGGTTGAATTTGCCATTAACAGTATAAAGGCTAGATGTCTGACCAGAAGTGAAAGTTGAAGCCAGAAAAAAAATGGCTGCCCCCCTAGTGGCTGGTTCCAGTACAAAAATATTAAAACCAACCTCTGTGTAATAAATAGGACATTTTTCTGATTCCAAATATTCAGTATGATTGGCTTAAGTCAGCAGTGATCAATTCTGGTCCTAAGGGGCCATCCTCCTGCATATTTTAGAGTTTTTTTTCTGATTTTAATCAGTGCATGTATAAAGAACTTCCCTAGAGCTTGGCGACATGATGAACAGCTAATTCAACCATTAAATCAGGTGTGCAGGGAAAAAACTAAAATATGCTGGGTAGGGGCTTTAGAGCACAACGGTGGGACTTAACAAGCTAAAGGGGTCAACCAGTATGAAAAAAAGATTTGATTTTTTAGTTCTGCCACGATTAGTCAAGTCGCCACGATGACGTCAACAAACAAAATGGTTGTTGTTTGATCGTCTTGTCTCTATTTTTAGATGGCACATGACATATGCGTCTCTAAAATATACTCCTCAGATATAAACCTTTGTGTACTTTTGTTTTTTTATACTTAAAAACATGATTACATGCAGGGGAATATAAGGGATTTTCTGCCCCACATCTAAAGTGCGTAGACTCCAAAAACACAACATGAAGGTCCAAGTTTCAGGACACTGTGGCTCCACTTTTCAGGATAGAAGGAAAAATATGGGGAGAATAAAGTCTCAATAGATTTGTGTGTGTGTATCTAGATTTGTGTGTGTGCGTAACTAAAGATTTGTGTGTGCGCATCTATATCTTTGTGTGTGTGTATAGATCTATGCATATGTAACTCTTGATTTGTAACTTGTGTTTACATTTTTGTGTGCAACTTCAGCTCCTACACATACAAACCATCAAATACAAACACACAAATCAACTGGTACAAACGGACAAAACTACATCACACACAGATCGGTTTAAAAGTACAACAACCCTTTTGAGACTCTTTTCACACCTGACTGATTTGTGCGTAAATGGTGCATTCAAAGCTGGGTGAAAGCTGGGAAATCTAAATTTTCTTTGGAGTTAGTCTAAACTTGTGTTGAAGGGGCAAACATGTTTTTCTGTGGAAAAATAGAATATCTCATGATCCTGTAGTTACAAAATATTAACCTAAATTTACTTTTTAATAATCTAAAATACCGTAAATCCTCAAATATTGGCCTGTATTCCATTACCGGCCGGGTCTCCTAAAAGCTCCTAAAAGCTATTTGCGGTCCAGCTTTTAGAGTGCTAATGTTTTTAGCAGTTAGCTCAGTGTTGTAGCGTGGCATTAATACCTTAATAAAATCAAACAACTGTACCAGAAATGTGGATTTAAAAAGGCTTAAAACGTTAGTTATAAGTAGATCCTAGCACGTACTCACTGTTAGCATTAGCTATCATTACGAGTTAATTACGTAACTAAAATAGCACATCTCACGAGCATAAACAAGACAACGGTCATTTAAAGCTTCTCCGGATCTGTAAACTGTTAACCAACCTGAAATAAAATAGGCTTTCAGACTCATAAAAGGCTTTTGGTTTGCAGTGTAATATGAGATTTGCCACACGAGATAGTTTGTTGTGTCGATCGCTTCAGTGTTGGGTAAATCCTCCAGCATGTATTAAAAGTCCAACTTTTAAAATTAAATGAGTCATAACCTAAAGGAAGATATCGCGTCTGTGCCAGCTCGTTTAGAACACTCACTTTCATCCGTCACGCTGTGTTTTATAGTAGAGCAAAACACTTCCTGTCCACTGTTTGAGTATAATATGGTATTATTTTTGATTAAAACAGAGGAGTGACAACATAATTAAAACATCATTAATAAGAAAAACAACTTTTTAGTAATTTGATTTTTTTTTTTTTTACTTTTTAAAAATGTTTTTAATGAACTCTTTTATTGAAATCTAGTAAGACTCCTTGTTTTCTCTGTCCATGAAATCTGGCCTCCATAAACATGAATAGCTGGAGAGCGTAACAGCATCGCCGCCATATTGGATGGGTCCCTCACGCTCTGAACCCAACTGGAGTTGCTGGGTGCACCACTAAGCCTGTTTTTTCTACAGCCTACAGTTGCAACAACCGGCTCACTATTGAAAACAGATCACGTGGGACTTTTCTGAGACTTTTCTAGCCTATCCGATGGGATTTTATATTTTTATTTATTTTGTTTAATTGTGTTTTAATTATCATGCCATACCATGTGTCTGATTTTGTGAAAAAGTTTGATAAAATGTGTTTTTTAGTTGGGTAAGCACCTTCCTCAGTAGAAATAAATGCACTGAGGGCGAATGGAGACCCATCTAAGATGGCGGCCGGCCACTACGGCAGCACCCGTCGACGGGGCGTCTACGTCTATGTCTGTGGTCCCAGATCTCTGGAGAACACAGCTACACCATGAGAATATCTTGTAATGATAAGAACAAATAGAAGTTGTCTTATTTGTCTGTTCGGTTAAGTGAGGTGAGTTATGAGTGACCTGGAAGTGTTTGTGGGCACACGGAAATGAGAGTTCCGGGGGCAAACGGCGTGCATGTATCTGTTTAAGCTAACAGATTAAAAGAGCGCCGTCTCAAGATATAAAGAGTGTCGTTATTGAAGAACTCACACACACACAAAATGCAACATATCTGAAAGTACGTCAGGGCTTATACTCCAGTCAGTCCTATGACAAATGAGTTGTTACGGTTCTTCTCCCTAGCGTGCTGGCGGCAAACGGTGCAGCTCATTTGCGCATATTCTGGTTCATAATGTAGCCACAGTTCGCCACGTTTCATTAAATCTTCTGGTTGCCACTGGTCCTGGTGGTTTTTTTCCAGTTCGACGTGTTTTCGTTTTGAAGGCTGGCTGACTCTAGGTAAAAACCTCCACATTTCGCCGCTAGTTTTAACACGAAGCTAACCGCTACCTTGATAAACAGTGAATGGGATAGGCGGAAATGACGTGGGGTGCGGCGCTCACGTTTCGCGTTCGCCTGTGTACGTCGCATGCAGGTGGGAGAGGAGCGTCACAGAAATCCATCGAAGAGGACTGATGAACATAACTAATTTGGTGTAAACATTTACTCGCCATGTGGTGGGTGGCGCTCCAAATTTTACTCGCCAGGTGGAGCAATTTACTCGCATTTGGCGAGTGGCGACCATTAATTTCGGACCCTGCATATAGATCTGTTTAGCTGTAATTCTTAATCTCAGCCTGATGAATCTGCTGCTTAGTGTGGACGAACATCTGACCGCATGAATCATCAACTACCTCACTAACAGGCCACAGTACGTGAGGCTGCACAACTGTACATCTGAGGTGGCTGTGTGCAGTACTGGAGCTCTGCAGGGTACAGTGCTCTCACCCTTTCTCTTCACCTTCTACACCTCGGACTTCACCTACAACACCGGCAGCTGTTACCTCCAGAAATTCTCTGATGACTCTGCCATCGTCAGCTGTGTGTCTGAGGGGAACGACCAGGAGTACAGGTCAGTCATCATGGACTTTGTGGACTGGTGTGAGCTTAACCACCTTCGCTTGAACACCAGTAAAACAAAGGAAATGGTGATTGACTTCCAGAGAAACACTCCTCCTCACTCACCAGTAAACATCCAGCAGACATTGAGGTGGTGGACACCTTTAAGTACCTGGGTGTTCACCTCAACAGTAAACTGAACTGGTCCCACAACACAGATGCTCTGTTTTCTCAAGATCGGTGATCAGCCAAAAACTGCAATCAGTGCACCCCTAGTCAAATCATTGCTATGGAATAATTTTTTTGGTGCGTCAAAACAGTTTTGTTTTCAAAATTAGAAAAACGAAAGTCTAAAGGAACAAATGTGATTTTGTAGTTCAAACAGCAATGCTAAATATGTTAATGTATATTTGAGAACATTACCTCACGTCCAGTTGAAACTAGTATTGTTTCATGAGTATTCATATTGGTTTTCTCAATAAAAGGAAATTGAAACATTGACGTAATCTGCTTTTAGTTAAGATAAAATTGGTATCGACAAAAATCGGTATCGGCAAGTAAGGTTTTTCTCAAGATCGGTGATCAGCCAAAAACTGCAATCGGTGCACCCTTGTTTTTTATCTTTCTTCTAATTACCCTTTGAGTGATGGTGCTGCTGTGACAAGTGAATTTCCCCACTGTGGGATCAATAAAGTCTATTCTATTCTATTTTACGTTACACATCATGACATGAAGACTGCAGCTTTCTAAAAGACTTGCTTCTCTCTCTAGAACATCCACCACATCTGGGAGCTCCATGAAAGAAGCAGCAGACACCTGGTTCCAGCTGAAAGCGTTGATGTCTTCTTTGGTGGGTTCTGATGTCAGGGAGAGGGATCCTCATGTCCTGAATACATCTGGAGCCTGTGGAGCTCACTGAAGCAGATGTTCTTTTATGGGGTCTCATGCATTTGAGAGTAAAACGTTTCGATCCCCGACTGAAAATGTTTATGCAGATTAAACCTATTGCACACAGTTTACTGTTATTGTGACCAATGGCTTTTAATAAATAAATATATGAAAAATGTTTGGTTATGTGGTTTTGCACAGCTGACGCACACTTATTTTGTCATCTAATACGTTTTTAACCAGAAACAGTTTTATTTCAATTAACATTTTAATCAATCAGTTACTATTTATACTAGTTAGGCTGGAAGCACCATCAGCAGGGTTATAGATGCATCTACACCCACATATTTTCCTCCAAGTCGTTAAAAACTTGTTTTAAATGAATTTAGATCAGCTGTGTCATTCTGCTCCTTTTCCATCTGAACAGACAGACTGAAGATTACAGGACTAAATCCTGGAAACGGTAATACCTCATGTTTTGTTAGAGGAAGTAGATCTGAAGGCAAGCTAGCGCTGACATATTTAAGTCTATTAGGACAAAAAGTAAAGCATCCCTATGTTAGCATACAGAGAACAGAAAGCTCAAATTCTAACCCAGATCCTTACGTTGATGAGTGTATTATATAAACAGTTATTTTTATACAATCATACGTATTTTAGCTAAATATGAACAGTACCCTAAATGTTTTCAACATTGTGTTTGCAGTCTGGCTGCCCTATAAAATATAAAAATAATAAATGTTTGTGCTGCTCCAAAGGGAATTGCTTTGATAAAATACATAATCAGTGTAGTAATTAAAACACATTATTGATCAATAATCACCAAAAAATCCATGTGGAAATGAGAAAAGGGTCGTTTTAGCGTCCAGTCCTGCCAGAAGCCGCTCATGCTGACTGGCAGCACTGAGCTGTTTGGAACTATTCGGGGCTACATAAACCACGTGACCGCGAGTCAGCGAGTTCAAAGCGTGTCGCAACTTTCTCTTTTGACTTCAGAGGAAAGATCACCAGAGCTGCTCCATCTTATCGTGCCTTCTCCCAGTTTGAAGCCTGCTTTTCCCAGTCAGAGAACCACTCTGCCATCTAGTGGTCATTTCTTACAACCATTTGACTACGTTTTCAAAGCTCATAAACACATTTGTCTAAATAAACAATTTTAGATTATTAAAAAGTAAATTTAGGTTAATATTTTGTAACTACAGGATCATGAGATATTCTATTTTTCCACAGAAAAACACGCTTGGCCTTTCAACACAAGTTTAGACTAACTCCAAAGAAAATTCAGATTTCCCAGCTTTCACCCAGCATTGAATGCACCATCTATGCACAAATCAGTCAGGCGTGAAGAGAGTCTCAAAAGGGTTGTTGTACTTGTAAACTGATCTGTAGTTTTGTCTGTGTGTACCAGTTGATTTTTGTGTTTGTATTTAATGATTTGTATGTGTAGGAGCTGAAGTCACACACAATAATGTAAACACAAGTTACAAATCAAGAGTTACACATGCATAGATCTATACACACACATAGATGTAGATGCGCACACACAAATCTTTAGTTACGCACACACAAATCTATTGAGACTTTTTTCTCCCCATAGAAATACTCCATTTTTCTTTATTCATGTATATGATTAAGACACATGTGCCTGAAACTCAAAAAGGGTGATCCTCACGACTGTAGTATTAATCCGTACACACACACGTGGTTTTTACTAAATTACATTTAACCCAGTCACTGGTTATATAACTGAACAAGAATACAATTCCTGGTAAGATTCTGAAAAAGAACAAATCTTTAGCAGTAGAAGTATCCAAATATTGTCAAACACATCAAATACTATAAATGGTTATATAAAAATGAGACAACTATAAAAGGAGTGGAAGATTTTTAGCTCCGTGTGAACCCTTGCACCATAATGTCTTATGCGAGGTAGTGTTCCTGGCAAAGGGAGGGGCAGGTGTGAAACACCTTAGCTTTGTAACAAGTGTAGCTGTTTAAACATGAAACGTTGTACAATCTCCATTAAGGCACAAAAAACAGCGAACATATTACATAATTATATGTATAAATGTTATTTTAATCGATGTAGTGGGGTTGGGAGAAATCATGTCTGCTGTATGAAAAGAGCTGCCTAGCCTTAAGGACTAAACGTGCTCGCTCCCCCTTCACTCATTCACACTCACCACACCCATTCTTCTACCTGTAGCTCGTCTAACAAGCGGAAACTAAAGTTCCAAGTGTGCGTTTAGACGTGGCAAACTTCGACCAAGTCTTTACTTCCTGGCAGATAATAAAGCAAACGCTTTACTCGTAAACTAAAAATAGCATTTTCTGAACAGTAACGCAGTCCAGTTAGTAAAAAGCAACTAGCATATCAAGGCCCTCGTGACCAGTTTCCAGAATAATCTGGCGCCAACTATTTCCTGAAACAGAAACTCTGCAAATTATGCAGCTTTTTACGACAGAACCAATGATGAACGGACCTCGTAATACAGCATTCTTGTCCAAATACACGTTTAAATACAAGTCGCAACTCTTTTTATAAAAAATACACGGCTAGCTGCGCCTAGTGCCGACCATCATCTCGTTCATTTTTTATACCACGTAAATTTGTGAGCGACCAAATCAATTTAAATTCGTGGAACACCAAGTCACAAATGCTAGCGTAAATGTGTACATGTATTAAGAAAATGTGTAAACCTGATCATTTTGTAACATAGCGGACAATTTAACGGAAGTTCTTCATTCATCGGAACAATACATTTTCATCACAACCGCATTATCGAGTTACAAACTAATAATCTAACATTACCTCGTTAAACAGCTTAAGCAGTTGTTAGCAGCAGTAGCAGAAAGGCTTCGATCTACACGACACTGACACGCCTTCCCGTTCCCGTAAGAAACCAGCCATTAGACACATCCCGAACTGTAACGTTAGCTAAGCTGGCCATTGTTCTTTAGTTTGGTGAGCGCCGCCGCTACACGTAACGCGGCAGCAGCCAACGGTACAAGAGACAATTATTCACCCGCTAATTTAACAGTAAAACCAAATGACACGAGAATAAATTATAGTTATTCAAAAGTGTAATTGTGATGTGCTAAACTAGTTCATACCTGAGTCCTGGCGGATGTCTGCGTACCAAGCTACAGCTGATTCTCTCAGCCTGTCCGAATGAGCACAGTCAACGGGGTTTCCTCCCAATCACACCGGTCCAAGAACGGCCGGAGCAGCGTCGGAGCGAAGAGGAGCTGACGTCAAACGTTACCGGGGCAACCAAACGCGAGGCACTGTGGGAGTTGTAGTTTTCTTTCACTCAAGTCAACTGGTTGAAAATAGCTACTGTCTTTTGTCGTTGTGGTGCATCTAGGGAAGAGAAACTGCCGTATTTCTAATATAACAACGGTTCAAACTATACTATATTAGAATAACTTTAATTAGATTTAAAAACAACAACTGAGTTTTTTTAGAATCAGCAATGGTGTGACAACTTAAGTAATATTGATAAACAGCCATAGTTTTACTTAATAAAATAATTGAGCTCAGAATGTAGAAGTGTGATTTTAACACTTATTTGTTCTGTCTCTGATGCTGTTTATTAGCTACTTACTTGAAATACAGATGGCATTGTAAACTGGAGCAGCAGATATGGCTACAGTATACCTAACCTACTAGAAATAGCTATTTTTGCATTCTGGTTGGTTTCCAAGGGGGTAGAGTGAAGCTATTTTTGCCTTGTCACATGGTTTCCCTTGGGCCAATATTTCAAGCTTGTAACCTATTTAAGGCCAGATCAGATAGTATTAGCTGTAATGTGCTGGCAAAAGAGGGCCAGGACAGAAGTGGAAACAAATAAGATGGATTTTATCCTGTCTAATTGTGTTCCAGTGAATGTAAAACACAAAAACAAGTTTCTTACAGCCAAGAGAGAGTTAAATTATGACTTAAAAGTCTAAGGAACCGGTTCAGTGAGTTTTCACTCAGGCCATAAAGCTGGAGTTGAATACACATGCACACAAATACGTGATAGTTTCCCAGCCTCTGTATACCAGAACAATAAGTTTCTGCATGAAACCTTTAGTGCAGTAACAGGCAAAAGTTCTCTTTCTAGTTAGAATTTCATCATTTGTGATATAGACATAAGTTGATTACATATTAGACACAGAATCATATGCAGGATTGCTTGTTTTTACAGTTATATTGCTCATGTTACATGAGAGTCTTAAACCACCTTACATGAACTGCATATTTTATCTGCAGATAATGAACAGATTTTCAGTGATCAGTAGGTTTTCATCTAGGCTGTGGAACTGTGGGAGAGACGGGAACAGGGGTGGCTTATAGCCATGAATACAATGAAAAGGGGAAAAACCAGTGGAAGAGAAAGGCAGGGTGTTGTGGGCAAACTCCACCCAAAATAGTTGTCTCCTCCAGAAGGACGGATATCCAGATGCAAGAATGTACACGCCTTTCTCCAACTCCCATATAACCCTTTCAGACTGTCTGCTGGCTTGGGGATGGTCACCAGACGACAGAGGCCCCTAGCAGGAAATGACGAGGGACGGATGAGGCCAGCCTTAAGGGCAGAGTTCATATGGTCTTTTATGGCCTGGCATTCAGGAGCTGACATCAAATAGAGACATCCCTTGGGTAGCACACGTCCAGGCTATAGGTCAATGGTACAGTCATTTGGTCAATATGGAGATAGAGAGGTGCCCTGTGACTTATTTAATACCCCCTGAAGGTCATGGTAGCAAGCAGGAACCAAGGTCACGTTGGGGGCAGTAAAGGTAATGGAAGCAGCTTGAGGAAGACCTGAAGGAACCTGCACACAGTTACATGTCCAAGGATGGATCTTGTGGCCCAGTCTATGACCAGACCATGTTGAACTTACCACCGATGGCCCAGTATCACCAGGTGATGTGGAAAGTCTGACATGAGGTCTATAGTCTCAGAGGGCTGAGCCCACTGGTGGAGATGGCTAAGGAGAGGATGGGATTCTCTGCTGGGGCTGCCACCCCCTGATCCTGATAAGCCAATGAAAATGAAACAAAAACCAGTGGTATGTAAGGGTCATGGAAAAAAGTGGGCAGTTCTTTGTAGAAGCTATTCTTCTGGTATCGCTATCTTGACATCATTATTTTATTTTACATCCAAAATTGCTGGAATTTAATAAATACACGTCTTCTTTCAAAAGTAAAATTTTAACAAAATAATTTATGGGGACAAAAAAGCTATATAGATCATAGATATAGCTATGTAGATAATATATATAGATATAACTATATAGATCATATATAGATATAGCTATATACATCATATATAGATATAACTATATAGATCATATATAGATATAGCTATATAGATCATATATAGATATAACTATATAGATCATATATAGATATAGCTATATAGATCATATATAGATATAACTATATAGATCATATATAGATATAACTATATAGATCATATATAGATATAGCTATATAGATAATATATAGATATAACTATATAGATCATATATAGATATAGCTATATAGATCATATATAGATATAGCTATATAGATCATATATAGATATAGCTATATAGATCATATATAGATATAACTATATAGATCATTTAACATAAATATACATTTTCTTGCACCATGAAATTTAAACAAATTTTCTTAGGCAACAAGTTCAAATTTTGCTTATTTATTTTTAATTTCATGATGTTTTCTTTCTAATTAGTGGAAATAAATATATATTCCCCAAAGTTTAGAAATTGTATTTTAATCTGTCATTTCTCCTCTTTAGTAATACCAACTGGTGTGGCATTTTGGATGTTTATCTACAACTGATAAACGTTTGGAGTCAACCTGATTGAATATGGATGCCATAACCAGCTGACCTTAGAAAACACATGAATGGCCACAAAGAGGTAAATGTTTCTGACAATGAGCTAAAATTAGTGGTGGTGATAGTGAGTCACTCATTATTACACACTGTGTGTGCTAACTGATCATGCACCATCTTTATTTATAACGTCACCATTAACTTAAGCATTCGCCACCAAAGTCAGCGGTTAGCAAAATCACTCAAACCTTTAATGAAACTCTCACAAAGTAATTCTGTAATTAAATGTTCATTTACAGCTGAGTTAATCAGCTCAACTCAACATGGCGGCCACAGCCAATAATAGAAAACTCAAAAAAGGCCACAACTCTTGCAAATTCATGGGTATTAGGCCAGTTTGGTAGCCTAGTGAACTAGACCAATTCTTGCTTTGCAGAGTTTAGCCTGGCAAGCCATCCTATATATTCACATATATAGGATGGCTTGCCAGGCTACCAGTTTGGTGCAGTAGACGTTACAAGTCACCACCAACACATACTTTAAATTCTACACGTGCCAACCTTGTCTGTTTCCAAAATATCTTATGAACAACTGGAGGGGTTTTAATTTCATTTTCAAACACAATTATTACACATAAATGTACTTTTGATGGTAACCTGATCCAGGAAGGCTGCCAGTCAGTTGTAGCAAACACAAAAATGGCTTTGATCATTTTTATAATATTTGGTGAGTCAGTAGCTCTGAATTATAACTGATTGCAAGGTCTTGAGATATTTCTGTTATTTTCCAGATTTGGCCCAAATAGCCATGACTTCATCATTGCTCAACATAGGATTACTTTATATCCAAACTCCGGTATAAAAGATGGTGTCATTTACATTCCTTCAAAAAGCACTAGGCTTTAAATGACTTCTAAAGAGGAGCTTTATATCTTATCTTCAGGTGTGTATCATGTAAAGACTGATTAATCTTTTTTTCTGTCTTTTTGTAATTGTGACATGAATCTGTGGTTTGATAATCGACCTTTCTTGATTAATAATTTTCCCCTAATAAAATAATGTTTGTTTGTATCAAGCTTTCTGCTTGTGTGTAATTGTGGATCAGTAACTGTGGAGTTATTAACCAACAGCGCTTGTCTTCAGGGTGAAACAACCCTTTGTAAAGGCATGTTCAGAAAACCCGTCGGCCCAGTTATTCTTAATGCTGACCCCGCTGTTTACATAGAGACGAGATGAGCTCTGGGATCTTTCTGCAGTGGAGTGTGTGACGGGTTACACAGCCTGGCCTTCAGATGCATTAACGCAGTCAATGCCAGCAGTGACACTGGTGTAGATTATACTCCCTCTCACTAAAGATCACCAGAGACTTAACTAACCATTTTTATAAACTGAAACCCGCCTCCATAAAATCAGCGTTTTTTAACCTCCAACATTACACGAACAAAAGGACCAAAAATGTCTTTTCAGATTTGTTTTACAACTACCTAAAGGAGTGACTGAACAATAAAAAACATAATTTGATAACACTTTACAATAAGGGTTCCTTTATTAACATTACTTAGTGCATTATTAAGCATTAATAAGCTATTCAATAAAGTATTAACTGCTTAATTTTAATCCAAAGGGGTTCAAATGAAGGCAACTGGACTTCTTTGATTTCTTGAAGATGTTTTGCTTTTCATCTGAGGAGCTTTGTCAATTCTGACTGGAATATGGGAGGGTCACGGTTATAAGCTGTAGCTGTCTATTGTTGTTTAATGAGCAGAAAATACCTATGAATACCCCTCCTCCCTACCCCACGATTTCATAGGTAGTTGCATTCATAGGTGGTTTCTGCTCGTTAAGCAACAATAGACAGCTCGTTTTTAAGCTAGACCTGCCCATATTCCAGTCAGAATTGACAAAGGTCCTCAGATGAGAAGAGAAACATCTTCAAGAAACCAAAGTCCAGTTGCCTTCATTCAAACCCCTTTGGATTACCACGCACTACTAAGCAGACACCTACCCCCTGGCCCCCTAGTTAACAATATTGGGAATGTTAATAAAGGAATCCTTTATTAATGCTTAATAATGCACTAAGTAACGTTAATAAAGGGACCCTTATTGTAAAGTTTTAGCCAAATATTTTTTCTTAACAATTCAAGTGAGGCTGGAATTTATTACTTTTTAGTAGCATAATTCAAATTACCTCAAATTAACTGAGTGTGTGATGAAAGACGTCTCTGATATTTACACTAAAAACATAATAAAACCTGGATCATAGAGGTCTGGCTTGTGGAGTCTAAAGATTTAAGAGTTAATGAAATGTGTTCATTTAACCTCTAAACTTGAACACTTTTAAATCTAAAACCAGCAATGCCTAAAACATGTCTTCACATGGTTAGAAGTATCCCACATCAACCCTCCATAGATGTTTAGATAAACATCCCAATAAATGGTTGAATAAAAACCATTTGGCTTTGATATAAAAGACCTTTATTAAAATTCTATACATTACACTGATAAAGATATGATCATTACAAAAGTAAAAACATGGCTGGTTGTCAGTCAAGACTTTAGCACAGTGATAAAATGTCAGTGGTTGAACACCAGAAGGTCCCAGACAGTAGCTGCTCTGTATGAATCAAACCTGTCGTAGCTGTAACAGGAAGCTGATGCAAACTAAGAACCAGAGTGGAGTTACAGTGTCATGCAGTTTAGACTGTTAATGCAGCTTCTGTGTTGAGAACAGTTATGAGTGGATAACAATAAAGAGACTGCACTTATACGTCAGAAATGTGAGACGGGTTACACAGCAAACTCCATCAGTGATGATCTAAATCTTTATCGAACCACAGTGGTGCATTCCTATACCGTGTGTTTTATTGGGAACCAGAATAACTTATCAGCATCCTTTACTACAGCCACTTCAAACCACCACCTTAAACAGGAGACCACTAAAAGTGTTTTAAGCTGAAAACCCTGAGCAGTTCAGCCCTGCGTGGGATTGCTGTCTGTGGTCAACCTTTCCTTCCGTCTATAAGACGTTCCCCAGGACTTGGACTAAATACTGTTCAGGAAACAATGAGGGGTAGATGTAAAGAGGAGTTCTGTTCTCATGTAGAGCAGCGTGTTTAACATATTCTTCATATAAACATCTACACTTTTGTTGAAATGTTCTAGGTAGTAAAAGTATCAGTGAAGCCTGGAATTAAAAATACACAAAAAATAATACACTTGTTTGTTTTAAATCTGCCTTTTCAAGAGCATTCTGTTCTCAAATATTGTGGATGATTTTCAATCATGGATCCAAAATCTGGCACGTGAAAATAGAATCTCTGTCAAAAATCCAAATTGGGATGTGCTGAAAGCAGAAGACTTCTAATAACTGAGATTTCTGAAAACTCACAGCTTGTTGTGCAACACTTGGAGACCTGAGATGGTGAACTAGCTCCCGAGCTGTTCTTGTAAGTTGAACATTTTAAAAGGATCAGACTGAACGTCTCATACTCAGGAACTTGGAGACTTTTTGGTGCAAGTCAAAAGAGGGGAGCTGTCCGTTTTGTAGCTTTGTTCTTCAGTAACTAAGTAGATAACTTACTGCAGGAGAGGTAATAATAAAGTAATCTGAGTAAATTACCACAGGTTTGTAGATAAGCACCATCCCTGCATAAACCCCTCAGATGCCAATTAATCAATCAGCTGGAGAGACAATGTAGTAAAGAAGACATTTCATTTGAAACACTTATTAGGCGTCCAAAGTGAAGACTCGTGTCCTGAATCGAAGGTTCTGAAGCATGTTACGCCTCCACACCGTCCAACTCTGGGGGCATGGGAGACTTGGGATGTTTGCTCTCAAAGTGCTGCTTGAAGGTCTTCGGGTCAGGCATTTGTGTCTGAGAATAAACAAAAAAGCAAATGAAAGGAGATGTCTTAGAAAACAAACATACACAAAGGAGCAATTGGTAGATTTATGCTGGTTCTGTTAGCAAACAAAAAGGAATGAAAACACAGTGGAAAAACTGAAAAGCAAAAGTGAACCGTTGTTTTTGTGTGAAAAGTATCATCACACATAAATATGACATCACATTCCATAACATCAGTGGGTCCACATTATCTAAGAGTTGATAAAAGCAGAAACACAAATTAGAAAATGGAGTAAGCACACCACTTTAAACACCAAATGCTTTGTTCATATGTGGCTGATAAATGCAAAACTGTTGTTATCCATCCAGGTCATGCACTGGTACTCTGATAAGGAGTCAACCCAGTGAGCATTAGAGGAGCATGTTAGCCAACAGGAGTTATTTCAGGTGTTTAAAATTGGTTTGGCTACAAGAGAAAGCACAATAGCTAATGAAATGGGCAACAACACTGATACTACTAATGGTAGAAAACAAACTTGTTCACCATTTAAAAAAAACACCAAAGTACAATGTGAAGAGGAAACATACAACTGGACATGAAGTTTAAATAACAACAACATAGCTGCTGAATAATAGGAGGAAGCTGCTGCTCTTTGTTTACATTTGTAGTTGATATTTTAGGCAACTGTTAAGTGATTTTGTATTATACAGGCTCCTGATGAACTAGAGCTGGGTATCTATTCAAATTTCAAGAATTGATTTGATTCTCAAGAGTTAGAAACGATTATCACGATCGGTCCAATTTGATACTGATTTGGGTCAGTGCTATTAAAAATGTCTTTTTAAAAAATCCGTTTCCTTAATTATATGCCTGTAATTCAACGACGCAACACTGGGTGAGTTACAGTTCACCGGGGGAAACTGTATTAACCCTTTCAGAACTAAACCTTAAAATGGCCGTCTGCACTTCTCCTTCCTACTTTAGCTGTAAAAAGGACAACTATGTTAAACGATTAAATTGATTTTTGAACTTACGAATTGATTCACTTGGATATTTGGAATTTTTATGAGAATCAATTCAGAATTGAACACAGCACTATGATGAACTGTTGAGTTTAAATGACTTCAGTCATAATGCTAAAAGTTATGTAATGCTTTTACTAAAGATTTTGAGAGGAATGCATTTAAAATCTACACTATTACAGTATAAATTGTAGCAACAAATTTATATGTTCAGTTTTCAAAAATCCTATCGTTATCAGTAAACTGTCACATCTGCACGTTTCTTTCAGATATAGGAAAATAAACGTGGAGGATAACCTACTAACTTATGAACATAAGTCCTTTCATAGCCATCTCTACTCCGCTGTACCCAAACTGACGGCTTAGTTACTTTTACTTGTTTACATACCCGACACACTGTGCATGTGTACACTAAAGCAGCCTTAGCGGCTGCTTTCTGGTCATGCCCTTTGCTCTTCTTTATTTCAGCCTGCTTCTTGGCGTTTTTCTGTTGGGACTGGAGCTTCTGGTGCCCACGGGCCATTTCTGATGTTACACCTGAGAAATTATACAGGAATTTGATCAGCACATCAAGTTATAACCTGTGATGAGACTGTAAATCATTGCTGGCAAACTCTGACTCTGGAGAAGGTGATGGAAGTAGAAACATATTTAAAAACACAAACCAAAAAACACAACGCAGTTTCATCAGCTGAGGCTTGGACAAAAGCAAAACTAGTTACAATTGAAAAACTCTTTGTTCCATGTCATCAGTGATCAGAATTGAAATATCCATAGCAGCTGTGGCTGTGAAACATCTCCCAGAACTAGGCTAATTGCTGCTTTTTGGGTCACAGATAAGACAATTAACTTGTAAATTTCCCCTAAGAAAATTAGACAGCAGATATAATTGCAGTTATAGACAGAATGTAAGAATTGGGTCAGCGTCAGTGATTGTAGAAACCTGACAAGCAAAGCGCTTAAGAGAAGTTTCACCATTACGTTTGTTACATAAGAAGGTCCAACGTTAATGATGCTGCTGACTTTAGCAGCGCTGCTCCACTTTTAGGATGCTTAGTTAAACGAACCAGTTACAAAAACAACACTGAATAACACCACTGTATTAGTAAACAATGGTATGTACTAATAAATAAATTTTACATTCATAAAAAAATAAAACACTAATATAATTTTAAACTATTCTACACACATGCATTAGCCCCGGTTGCCAATGCTAGCATGTTAGCTAGTAGTGGTCGGAAAGACATTAGGAAATTTAAACACTGATATGATTTTAAGAAGAGATTATGTATCAAGGCACATTAAAAGCACATTCTGTTAGTCTCTTACCAATAAAGACGGTTGTATTTTTAGGACAGCCTCCAGAAATGAAATTAAAGAAATGACAGGTTGTTCTGAACCCTCCGTAGATGGGTGACCCTCCTGGACTAAATGCGCATGCTCAATGCGTAGATCGTGACGCGTTCAGGGTCCCTCAGTAAATATCTGTTGTTTTATAGTTGGAAACAAAATATCTGACTAAATTCAGCATTGATGGATGCTCTCGTGCTTTATAAAACATTTAAAACAATTTCACAATAAACAAATAACAAATTATAATAACGATTACTTTCTGTGAGCACAGTGTAGAAAAAATGCCTACCACTAGATGTCACGGTGCAACTCAGAACACTTTGACCAAATTTTAAATTTATTCTGTAGAATAAGATTTTATTTAACTAATCTGACACATTTACACGTCTTCTGGAATGAGTGAATTTACTAAATCTAATAATCATAACGCACGTGGGGTGCAGTGTCCTATTATAACTCAGTTTTTCCTCCGTTTCCAGTGTTGCATTCCCAGAAATGTTTCATCAGTGTGGATAAACGGGAGGTGCGTGAGCCTACTATAGACTATCATTTATTTTCATTCTAAAATCCTAATCCTAATCTGAATTTTTTTCACATTTTCCTAATAAAATAATCTCTATCCCTTATTTTTGTGTGAAAACAAGTGATATTCAGAACTTATTCTAAACGTATTCACGTTTAGTTAAAATTTTATATGTATACATTACCTGCGATTGCTGCAAGTTACTCTCAGTAAACTTTATTGCAATTGTAAGATTTCACAAAAGCAAACGTGCAATTATTTGTTCATAGAACATTGGAAGCCTGTTTGACCTGCTTTGTTGTGTGGTTTTAAATATTGTCTGGTTTAATTTTCAAAAACCTGTAAATGAAGATTAAAAATGAGATTATTTAGATTAAATGCAGCCAATAAAAGAAGTGAATTGATTAGAGCAATAGTAAAATGTTGAAACTTCCCACGTTGTGTGGATCGTTCTCTTGTAATCCACCAATAGGACAGCCACTTCCTCACCTGCGCACAACTTTCTAACCAATCAGCGACTCACCTGCCGTTTCCTTGTTTGTCCTGCCTCTTCAGGTGTTGCATCTCTAATCTCCGCAATTTCTCTAAACAGAAACCAAACCCCAATGTAGTTCTCTAATCCAGTCAGTTTAGCTGTCTGATTTTTTACCTGTCAGGTGTCAGATCAGGCTGTATTTGGTGGGATTATTTTAGTGGCTGTTGCAAGCGAGAACTTCCTCAGAGCCAGGCTCCTTCGGGCCGAGACGGTTCTGGTCGTCCCTCACTTGCTCTAACTAGAAAAGGACAGCTTGTCGTTTGTCCATGAAAACCACAGAGCCCTGAAGACATCATGGACCTGGACAGGTAAGAGGAAGTCTCTGATAACTTCATCAGTTTCCTCATATAAGCTTCGGTAAAATCAATTTTCTTACTTCACCATAAAGTAAATGTGAACTCACTCAGACCTTCATGAGTAGAGAAGTGATCTTGTGATTCTGTGTGACTGGGGTGGGCATTAGAGCCTAAAACTAATGTAGAGATGTTTCATGGGAATATGCCATGTTTTTGAACATAGATAGAAAATATGTTTTTTATTTAGTTGAGATTAAAAATCTAATTTATTAAGTAAAAACAAATGATTGGTGACTGCAGCCTGCAGACAGGAGCAAACAAGGAGCGTTTCTTTGTTCTTTGCTGTGTGTTATTATGACAGAGTGAATCTGTTGCTGCAACCCTGTAAACAATGAGGTGTCACCTAATAAATGTGGTGCATCTAAGAGAACATGCAAATGTGAGATTTCATATCAATCAAACACTCTTTTATCACATATTATAATTTATATCATTATCAAGGGCAATTTATTTGTTAATGTATAGCAAATCCTGAGAGGTTGCACAAGATTGATGTAATTACCCCAAATTTTCTCAAATATGTTTTTTGAGTGTTCATTCAGTTGTTTTAGTTAATCCAGTGTGATCTTCCCTCTAACACATTTACACACCTCATGTATGCTGGAGTTTGATGAGAAATAGCCTGAGGGGTACCCGCTGGCTCGGAATAATGCCTGCTGGTGATGACAGATCGGCTTCCTTGTCACAGCAAAGCTTGCAGTCTCTTCCAGTCTTCTTCTTTTGTGTCAGCAGCAAACGACTGGTGGTGGTGGTGCCAAATGAAGTATCTGTAGCCTCCCGCAGAGTGTTCAGCAGCGAGGATGAGGCATGGAAGAGCTATCTGGAGAACCCACTGACCGCTGCCACCAAGGCCATGATGAGCATTAACGGAGATGAGGACAGTGCAGCTGCTTTGGGACTGCTGTACGACTACTACAAGGTGCATGAGGCTCGCCTTGCAAAGGAAACGTCCTCATAATTTGCTCAGATTGTCTTTCTGGTCTTATTTTTTCTATTTGCTGCAACCCTGACAGGTTCCCAGAGAGAGGAAACGCACTGCCAGCGGTGTTGCAGCCACAGACCCCCCTACCTTTATGTCTAACACCTGCAGAAGCCAGGACATGCTGGATCACAGCTGTCAGACTCTTCTATCCATGCCGGTTAACCTCTCCATGAACAACAGCACTGCTGCAGAACTTCATAGCTCCAAGCACAGAGCGCTGAGCGTTGCAGGAGATGACCGAGGAGAGGAAGGGAAAGGCGGGGGTAGTCTACCACTTGCTCTGGTCAAATCAGAGGGTCATACATCCATGGCAGTTTCTTGTTCTGGTAACTCCTGTCAAGAGGAACCTAAAGAGCACATAAGGATGGTTTATGAGCAGAGCCACTATGATTTGCCCCTCTCCACATACCAGAAAGATGAACAGAGCAGCACTCCGGACAGCACGTATGAGGACACTGTGGAAGGAGAGGTCCGATATTTAGTTCCCTTGGTGTTACTTGGTGGTGTTGTTGGGGCAGCAGTAGCTCAGGAGGTAGAGCGGGTTGTCCAGTAATCGGAAGGTTGCGGGTTCGATCCCGGCACCGGCCAGAGAATGCTGCTGTGTGTCCTTGGGCAAGACACTTAACCCGCCTTGCCTGCTGGTGGTGGTCGGAGGGACTGGTGGCGCCAGTGCTCGGCAGCCTCGCCTCTGTCAGTGCGCCCCAGGGCAGCTGTAGCTACGTTGTAGCTCATCCCCACCAGCGTGTGAATGGGTGGATGACTGATTGTGTTGTGAAGCGCCTTGGGGGGTTGTAGAACCCTAAGAAGGCGCTATACAAATACAGGCCATTTACCATTTACCATTTACCATTTACGTTTGTTTTAGAGGTTTCATCTAAGGTATGATCTATGCATTTAGAGTCTTTGCTGTTTTTCACAGATTTACCAGAGAAGTCCTTCCTCAGGAGTCGCTACATCCAGCTACAGCCAACCTGGGTACGTTCACTTTTAGACTTTTAGTCTTAAATGTGCAAAACGGTAAAGAAAGGTTCTGTTATGTGGTCAGACAGTGTTTAGTCTAAAACATGAAGTGATGAAAGGCTTTGCATCCCCCTAGGGCCTAAGTGAATGTAAGCTGCCACTGATGATGGTGCAACGAAGCTGATCTAATAATCAGAAATGATGAGTTTTTGTGGTCAAATCTTGAAAATGAGATTACACATAATCTTAACTCCATATTGTGATATCTTGTTTAATCTGGTGGTGCTTAAAAATGCAACTAACCTCTTCTTGATTCTTTTTAACACATCTTCCTCTCCACTTCTTAAGTCAGAAATCCTAACTTTTTAAGGACGTTTGTCCTTCTGAACCTACAGAGATGGTTTCAGGTACAACCTGGAAGCCAACATGTCTCTACGACCGCGACAAGGAGAAGGACCTATGGCTTACCTAAACCGAGGCCAGTTCTATGCATTGACGCTGTCTAAGGCTGGCTTCAGATCATCTCTTTGCCAACCCAGAGGCAAGTGGATGAGTGGTGCTACACAGTCCCACGGGCTCGATGGGTGCTCATCCAGTGGTGAGCACCATGCTGTTGGAGATGTCAATCTGCAGAGGGACAGCATTGTACAGGTGAGAGAAGATCCACCCACAGGCTCAGGGCTGAAACATTCTGGCTCAGTAACTCTGCACATTTGCTTTGTTTGCAGAGTGTGATAATGGTTGTTTTTGGAGAAGACAAGTCCAGAGATGATCAGCTGAAGAATTGGAAATACTGGCACTCCCGTCAGCACACTGCCAAGCAGAGAGTCCTGGACATCGGTAAGCTGCTGTTTTTTCTTCTTCACTTGTTTCTGAGAGGAGCAGATGGCCTATGGGCCTTCACACGTTGCTATTGAATATCACTCTTAAAATCAATATTTTCACCTCAGCCCATTGAGTTAAAGTAAAAGAGCAAGCAGGTGGCAAACCTGTAAAAGAATCCAATCACTTAAGTCTGAGGTGAAACCTGATTCGATTTGAATAACTGTCAGTCCTCGGTTCCCACAGGAGCGCTGTGAGGGAACAGCCAATGAGTCTGCATTTGCATAAACGTTAGGAGGAGAAATCGGTGAAGACCTGGACTGCAGCCATATCCTGTAGAATGAGCAGGAGGCAGGTCTCAACCTGCGGTTTCAAACTCAAAGGAATGAGCCAGCGATGTCGTACACGACTGGTTTCTGTATGTGGCAGTCATAATGGTACTGGCATGGGCTTGCTGTAGACCAGTGTAAATGAGGACGTGACTGGAGTCTTTTTCCTTAGCTGGTAGTGGGATTGTTGAGTAAAAAAAATCAGGTGTCAGGTTTTGATTTACTGGCAGATACAGAAAAAAGCTGTTGAACTGATCCAATATGCAGAACATGTTAACCTAAAGTGAATAGGGATGGGATGTTAAAGAAGTGCTTTAACAGCATCGTATCTGGACCCTTTGGTTCCTCTCCTGAATGACCCCTCAGATCCTTCTGCTGAATGAAAGACCAGAACTTTAACAAAACCAAGTTTTTTCTTCATTTGTTGATAAATACTCATTAGTGGACTTTTGGACTTTTAAGCGAGTTCATAAACTCATGAACCGGGCAGTTTCTTCAGAAACACGGGGAACTGAGCATGTTTAAGGGCTGTTTCCACCAGACCGCTTTAGACGGAGACACACACACGCGTGCGCGCACACACACAACACAGAGCTGGGCCAAAAAAAGTCACCACCTGGTCTGGATTTAACTAAGCAAATAGGTACGAGGCTACGAGCCTCCTATTGGATAATTACTGCATGGGCGATTATCTTTCAGCTGTCAACAAGTTATTTAACCCCAACTGGTGCAATGAGTTGCTTCTCATTTCTTCAACAACCATGTGGAAAGACACGTCTGGTGGTTGTGGAAAAGATGCTAGTCTGTGTGAGAAGGGTCACATCATTGGCATGCACCAAGCAGAGAAAACATCTAAGGAGATTGCAGAAACGACTAAAACTGGGTTCAGAACTGTCCAACGCATTATTAAAAACTGGTGTGATGAGTCCAGATGGACCCTGTTCCAGAGTGATGGGTGCATCAGGGTAAGAAGAGAGGCAGATGAAGTGATGCACCCATCATGCCTAGTGCCTACTGTACAAGCATGTGGGGGCGGGGCTATGATCTGGGGTTGCTGCAGTTGGTCAGGTCTAGGTTCAGCAACAGGATGTGCTCCAAGAATGAGGTCAGCTGACTACCTGAATCTACTGAATGACCAGGTTATTCCATCAATGGATTTGTTCTTCCCTGATGGCACGGGCATAGTCCAAGATGACAATGCCAGGATTCATCAGGCTCAAATAGTGAAAGAGTGGTTCAGGGAGCATGAGACATCATTTTCACACATGGATTGGCCACCACAGAGTCCAGACCTGAACCCCATTGAGAATCTTTGGGATGTGCTGGAGAAGGCTTTGTGCAGCGGTCAGACTCTACCATCATCAATGCAAGATCTTGGTGACACATTAATGCAAGACTGGATGGAAGTAAATCTGGTGACATTGCAGAAGCTTATTGAAACAATGCCACAGAGAATGTGTGCTGTAATCAAAGCTAAAGGCGGTCCAACGAAATATTAGAGTGTGTGACTTTTTTTTTTGGTGGCAACGTTTTGTTTTTGGGCAAGGTGTACATGAATAAACAGTATAACATGAGAATAAAAAATTTAAAACGGTGTGTTTTAGCTCTGTTGGCTAGCTAGAGGTGCGTGTTCATGAACGAGAGGCGTTGCTTCCAGCCGTAATCACAAAAGTAGGGAGAGGGGCTTAAGGTGAAGTACATTTTGTCTACCTCTAGATGGTGCCCTCTGAGATAAAACTCCAGATTTCTGCTTTAACTGCTAGCTGTGGCGATACATTAGCATTACTAATGCCTGTTAGCATGAGGTAGCTAACACTGTTTGGTGACTTGTATTACTCTAAACAGCACAGCATAGTTAGCTTTTACAACAAATAGCACTGTTCATATGTTCTGTTGCTATAATGATTCAATGTAAATTCTGATGTTTAGGATTTCTGTTCATGCATCATTTTATAATTATATTCTCAGCCACTTTGTTATCATGTTGAAGTGGGAGGGATATGCTACATTGGAAATTCTGCAAACTGATTAAAATCTAATAAGAAATTCAGTTTGGTCTAAATGATCAGTTCTGCTTTGATTTTAAGGCAGGTTAGTAAGAAATAATCTGGTTATGTTGTTCAGAAAAGATTAAACAAACCCCAAAACTAAACTGTAATTAACACTTTTAGCTTTTGCTGTAAAGGTGGTGGGATATAGGTCATCTTAACTCAGCTGCAGTAGAGGCCCACACCATGACACCGCCACCAATTTCCACATATTAGATTAAGGACAAAGATTTTCCTGCCTACAATAAAAATTATGGTCATCCACAAGAATTCATCCAATAAATTTTTGGCATACTTAAAGGGGACATGTTATGCAAATCTCACTTTTTGCATCCTTTCATTTAGCCATGTAGGTCTATATAAACACTTCAGATGATCCGTTCATTTCTGTCAGATTCAAGTTTCAAGCTTCTATCAGCTGTTTGAAAACGTCTCTTTTTTATGACGTCACAAGAAGGGAAATTAGCATAGAACGATTCTAACTTGTTTTATAGGAGGTTAAATATGTCCCCTTTAAGTCAATTAACATGTTCCTGCTCTGCAGCTGATTTTGTTTTATTGGAGCTTTTTATTATTAATTAAATAATTCTGCTGCCATGTTTTTCCCCATTCGTTTTTCAGCTGACTACAAGGAAAGCTTCAGCACGATAGGGAACGTGGAGGAAATCGCCTACAACGCCGTGTCTTTCACCTGGGATGTGAGCGAAGAGGCCAAGGTAAGAAAACAAGACTTAAAAAAGTAAAAGAGGAATCCTGAGATGCTTGATCGTTCTCGTTTAAGGCTCAGTGAACTGACTGATCTTGTCCTGACGGTTACCTGTGGATTCCCACTTCCCAAGCCTGCAGATCAAATTCCAGGCCTTTCACAGCTCTTTGTCTTCCGAGGCCAGAAGAATGTGTCCTGCTTTGTTTCTGGTCCAGGCTGCTCTCTGGACACATGCAGACAAACCAGCTCAGGTTTCAGCTTTGTAACTGTGGAAGGACAGCATGTAAACAGTACACACCCAGAAAGAGCCAGCCCGTCCTGGGGTCCAGCTTCAATCAAAGACAAACAGCAGCTTTACGTGTTAATTCGACAGTTTAAAGTAAATCTTAGTTTTTTTGACCACTTTTTTTTATCTGAATGCATTCACTTACATTTAAATCAGGAAATTCCAAAACTATTTATTAGACATTTCTTAAATGTTTCTTCTATCTATTGAAGAACGTTTTTAGTCGTTGAAGATTCTTCTGTTTTTGCATTTTTGTTGCTCTTAACTTAACAAACTAAAATGTCAAACACGATCTTATTTTGTACAAAACCATTGTTTCCTAAAGCAGACCCCCACAGACCAAAGCAAACCTAAAAGATGGTGCAATATCTGTGTTTTGGCCTGGTTGGTGTGTTGCTAGGCAACAAGCAGCACATCCTAAGAGGATCTTTCCTGCAGCACGACTCTGTTTTTCTGTTTTTCTCTTTGTTTGTTTGTGCCCGTCGGAGCGAGTGCCACTGAGCAGCCACTTCTCAGCGCCCTCGTGAACCTTTTGCTTTTTAGGAATCCGCGTGAATGCTCTCACGCGCCGTAAACACGAACCAAACCGCTTCCCACTCACACATGTTCAGCTGCAGCACATGTGGGGGGTTTAAATGGCCCCGGTCGGTCTGTGGGGGTGTGAATTCATGGAGCTGTGTAGGAGGCTTGCAGCAATCGGCCCTCACCTCTGCAGGTTCAGGCACGATGCTGTGGAGTGGGATCGGTGAGGAGGATCTACCGTTATCCGTCTCCGCCGACCTGTTGCCGGAGCGGTCGGTCCTGTTTAACAGGAAAAATCTACAGGTGTTTATGTTGGTTTTTGCGGTTTGGCATGGATCATGAGAATCTTTCTCTCTATGTAACTAATGTGTGAGCTAACTGCAGGTAGTGGTGTTTACACAGGTAGATGTAGATCTGATGGACACGGATCTGTTCTGTGATTTGGGTGTGGTTAGAGTTTCAGAGGTGTGTCATTCACAACCATGTTTTTACTTGAATTTGGAGCCGATTTGTCGTCATTGTGCGGGTTTTGCCTAATGAGACGGGTTTGTGTGACTGAGTGTTTTCCCCCGGCCTGCTGAGACATCACCCCACCCTGAGTCAGGTCCACACTCACAGGAAACCTTCAGGTTCAGAGTGTCTGTGAAACATAACTAATGTCTTTGTTAGTGAAATTATTCCTGGATGTATTTTATTAATGGGAAGGAAAACTGATTGACTTAAAATGTAAAATAAAGTGATTCTGTTGCTTTATTTTGGTGATGAAGATGTTTTTAAAACATTTTACTGACCCAAAAACTAGTTCAGTCAGGAGATCCTGAACTTTAAATCATTTTCACGCCTTTCATAAACAAAAAAGTTGTTTAGTTACAGAGAAGTTCTGAGGTTTGTCATGTCTGAACACATTTAGTCATTAGGCCGATGTTTGTGTCTGAACTGAGGAGCAGTTTGAAGAAACTCAGCTCTGTGCAGGTCGAACATGTAGAGGAATGCAGCGTTTGAAAAGAGGAAAGAAGGAAGACTTTAAAGGTACAATAAGTAAGAATTCTACAGTGAAATAATCACAAAACAGTCTGATGACTCAGTCATGTTGAAAGGAAGGTTATACTGAAACTGGTTTTATCCTCAGCCGGCTGGGGGGGGGGTGTGTCAGTGTTTCTCCTGAAGAGGGACGTAGTTCCACACCTGCAGGCAAAAAGCTCCAGAGCTGTTTAAATAGAATAGAATAGACTTTATTTATCCCACAGTGGGGAAATTCACTCATTACAGCAGCACATACTTGGAGAAAAGGAAGAAAAATAATAACAAAAGAACAGGTAAATACACAAAGGCTGTAAGCTATTATTAACCTTCAAACCAAAGAAAGAACTGAAGCCAGTAAACAGGAGCGACCCAGAAGTTATTTCTTTTACCCCTAAGAAGCCACGGCATCTTTTTGTTTTACTCTAATCAGGTGAAGCAGGCTGGAGGCTAATGTTGAGCTAACAATGCTAACGGTGAATTAGAAGAAAAAAATCTCAAGCTTTTCAATTGCCAACAACTGGATATTACAGTGAAATGTATTTATGATCAACTTACTGTGTATGACCCGTCTTCACTCGTCATCCAGAATCTTCTGGTGCTGATCCGTAGCTGGTAGAGTTTTGTTTATAAAAATGGGCTGCAGTACCCAAATTTGAACACAGGATGTCATTCTTGCTTCATTCTTACTTTGCCTTTAAATGTGCATTATGTAACGTGAAATAAAAGGTGATATAAAGGTTTAAAATGAACTTTCTCATCTGCTGCTGAGTTGTTTGTGGTTTAAAGTCTGCAGCAGACTGTTTTTCTCTAGACTTTGTTTTACTGCAGAATAAATTCTTCTATTAGTTGGTAAATTATGACCTGTAATCTTACCTGTGGGTGGGTTTAGCCTGATGTCGTTCTGATCCATTTGTTTACCCCAGTCCAACACACACCCCACTGATACGGACCAGCCCAGAGCAAGACAACCCTAAGGGCCAACCCGGCCCTGCCCCCCGGCGGAGCGAGCACCAACCCCCCGACCTATAAGGATGGTGAGGATGGTAGTTGGAGAGGTAGCAAAAATTGGGTGGCCAAGCAGCAGAGGGCCCTCCCCATTCTGGGAACAGCCCTCAAGGCAGCACGCTCCCTTTTTGTTGTTCCAGTCAGCGAAGCTAGAACCCATGATCGCTCCTACAGCCTCCAGGCTGGAGGTGGGGGGCGGACACCCTGGACAGGTCACCAGTTCAGAACCATCACAGAACCCATGAACCAAATATTTTAGAATATTTCATTTTAACCAACAAGGAGAAGAACCACTGTCCTTGAGGTGGTTCCTGTGTGGAGTCACGCTCCCGTTTTCTTGTGTTGCTCCAGGTCTTCATCTCTGTGAACTGTCTGAGCACAGACTTCTCCTCTCAGAAGGGAGTGAAGGGAACGCCTCTGATAATCCAGATCGACACCTACAGCTACAACAGCTGCAGCAGCAGGCCCATCCACAGGGCCTTCGCTCAGATCAAGGTCTTCTGTGACAAGGTGACCGGGCCACAGGAAAGCTGCTCACGACTTGGATGAAAAACACGTTTGTTTACTGTTGTTTGTTGTTTTTCTGAAGGGCGCTGAGAGGAAGCTCCGGGACGAGGAGAAGAAGCAACTCAGGAGGATAAATAGAATAAAAGGTGAAAACAGGTTTTCATTCTAACGATGAAGAAATAATCCACTCCTGATTATATTTGTATGAATCATATTAGAATGTTTGATTTAAAACACACTGAAAATCTGGTTAAAATCTCTAAAAAACAAAACCAGCCTAATTAAAGCTCCTCTGGTTTGTCCTTTGAGTGGCTGCTGGGTAACAGATGCTGAGGTCATATTCCTCCTTTAATAGGGAAAAGCAGCAGCTCCAGGTCCACCTCTCCCATTAAGAGAGCTGAAAGCACGCTGTTCAGGAGCATGCTGGACCTGGACTCCCAGCCGGTTCTCTTCATACCTGATGTCCACTTTGGAAACCTGCAGAGAGCAGGACAGGTGAGGAACCTCACACACACTAACGTTTCATGCTTTGTTTTTGTTTAAACCTGTTGTTCTCTTCCTTCAGGTGTTTGCTGTCAGCACCGAGGAGGTAGTCACTGACAGGTGATCCGGTCTTCTCTAAATCCTTCTGTTCTGCACTCTAACGTTTTCTAGTTAAAAGTTGTGATTCTAGAACTCGAGTTAGGAACAGCATCATGTGTTTAAACGGTGCTTCTGTCGTTGGTGTGTGATCAGAGGAGGTCCACTGAAGAGGACGTCATGTCAGGAGGACGTCTGTCCACCTCAGCCCAAGAAGTTCAAAGTGGAGCAGGAAAGGAAAGGTAACGTGTCATTTATATTATGTTATTGTGTTTTAAATCTTGTTATGACTGAAATCTTCTGTCCTGCCCGTTCCCGGCTTCATCAGTCCTGTTGTACGTGAGGAAGGAGAGTGATGAAGTGTTTGATGCTTTGATGCTGCGTTCCCCGACCCTCAAAGCCCTGATGGAGGCTGTGAGTACCACCCAGTCAGCTGCTTGGTCATAGAGTACATTCAGTTGTTATTCGTTCCAGACGTTTGTTCTTTATACTCCACAGATCTCAGACAAATATGCAGTTCCTGTTGACAAGATGGCCAAAGTTTACCAGAAGAGCAAAAAAGGGTGAGAAGCTTCTGAGGGGCAAACAAAAATAACAACATAAATAGTTAATTCACCATTATTTCACCAGGTAGGTCATTTAGAACCTGAGTCTGAGGTTATGGTGAAGAAAATCTCTAACAGCATCTCTCTCCATAATGAAGGCGTCAGCCATTCCTCGTAGAATAGCTTTAAAATGAACCTTTAGTATTTCTCTTTGCATGTTTAGGGTTCTGGTGAACATGGACGACAACATCATTCAGCACTACTCCAACGAGGACACCTTCATCCTGTCCTTAGAGAGCGCGGCTGACTCTTTGTGTGTGACTCTGTCAGAAATCTGACTCACCTGGACCTCGTGACCCGGTCCAGACCCAGAGGATCCCTGCTGGACGAGGCCGGGGGACGTTTTCCGACGGTGGTTACATTTAAAGGACAGAACCAGACAGTCTCAGCAGGGTTTGTTGTAGGAAACATCAGTCAGCAGCTGACGACCTGCAGCTGGAGTTTTAAAGGGAGTGTGTACTGGAAAGATCGTTTTATTCAAATCTGAACGGCTCAGATGTTTGTAGCTATGGTGAAATAGTTTGACATCACTAACAAACTCCCTAGAGGTGCAGGTAAAACCCAGCTGTGACTGAGATTGAATCCATATCAACAGAAAGCAGCGTGTGGTTCTGCAGGATGGAAACAGCAGGGGCCTTTCTCCTGTTTCCTCCGTCAGAAGCTGTAAATAAGCAGATGAAACGTGTGAAAGTTGTTTTTGTAACACTGAATGGGGACAATAACTGATGTGCTTCTCTAAAGTAGTTTAATGCAGCCGTTAACTTTTTAAACATACGTTTTCAGACGTTCCAGTGAAATGTTATAAGATGTAAATGGGCTGAGTAGAAAATAACACGAGGGACCGTTCTAGAACAAACTGCCTGGTGTGTGTGTGTGTGTGTGTGTGTGTGTCACTTATTTCTATTACATCACATGTAGTCATTAATATTTATACCTTTTTTGTTTTGTGAGGTTAGAGACCAGACCAGAGGTAAAGCTTCTCTGGCTGTTTTACGCCTGATTCACTAACAGTTTTTAATTGAAATGTAAATTCCTAATAAATATAGTTTTATAAGAGCAAACACGTGTGTCTCTTGTCTCAAGTCTCGGGTAGAGTTTCCATTTTTCTCATGAGTGATTTACTGGCCTGTTGGATAAATCAGCTTTCATTTTTTGTGGTTCTTATACACGGAGCTTGTTTTTACCTTGCTGACATGTTTCAGTCGCCGGTTTGGGCGGTTGCTTTGGTGAAGACGGCAGTGGACGCCGAAACATGTCAGCAAAGGTAAAAGCAAGCTGTATTTGCTCTGTGTAGAGTGAAGAACCACAAAAAATTAAATCAGATAGAAAACAGAACAAACCTAACAAAGATGTTCAAAGAAAAAAAAAAACCCTGATAACTGTTAGATGCATAGATCAAAGTGAAAAGATGTCCCACTCAGAAAGATGAAAGTTTGTAATTTTCACCATACAGGTGAAACAGGAAAAATTAGAATCTGGTGCAAAAGTCCATTTATGTCAGTAATCCAGATTAGACTGCGAGACCATCTAAAGGCTTTGAGTCTAGAATATTGAACCTTTTCACAATATTCTAATTGATTGAATTTGGGGTTTTCATCAGCTGGAAGCCGTTACCATCACAATTATAACAAACATAACTAATATTCAAATGTCCATGTTTCTCCTGTAGGTACACTTCAACTGTGAGTGACAGAATGTCAGAAAAAGGACATCACATGGTATGACTTGTAAAGAATGAAGCTGTATCATGGTGCAAAAAATAAGCTGGCAAATAAATTGTCATCTCAGTACTTTATAACGTAACCTTGGTTGGTAATGACAGAGGTCAAATGTTTCCTGTAGGTCTTCATCACGTCTGCACACACTGTAGCTGCTATTTTCCATTCCATCTTTCTTCTCTAGAGCTGTGATGTTTCAGGGCTGTTGCTAGGCAACAGACTTTCATCTCCCTCCACAGATTCTCTGTTGGTTTAAGGTCTGGAGACTGGCTAGGCTACTCCAGAACCTTGAAATGCTTTTTCGTCTTCAGTGCGTGGGTGGTGTGTTTGGGGTCGTCGTCATGCTGGAAGATCCAGCCATGTTTCATCTTCAGTTCTCTCACTGATGGAAGGATGTTTTTGCCCCAAATCTCATCATACATGGCTCCAATCCCCATAGACCATAGGCAAATCAGTACGGTGAGTAAATCTAGTTTTTATCAACTGAGAAGCATCAGCAGGGTAAAGAACTTGCAATAGAATCAAGATTTTGAAAGGGTAGTTCATACTTTTGTTGCATCACAACTTGATTACTGTAATTCCTGGTGCATTGGTGATTCCCAGTCTCACCTCCCTCTTCTCCAGTTGGTGCAGAATGCAGCTGCACGTCTGCTCACTGTTACGAGAAAGATGGAGCATATTACTCCGTTTTTGGCCTGTCACTGCACTGGTTGCCTGTTCAGCATAAGGTCGTTTTATGGGCTTTTAAATCTTTGCATGGTCTTGCTCCCTGTTACCTATCTGAGGTTTTCTCTCCCCTTCACGGTCCCTGATGTCAGCTGATTGGATGCTCTCCATGAAGTTCAAAGAACCAGACGTAAGCTCAGGGGAGGCTTTTCGGTTGTAATGTTGCCGAATCGCCTCAAGATGGCGACATTTGAAGCCTTTCTGAAGCAGAAGCTTTGATGAATGCTAATTTGTTCACAAATGTCTACTTTCCCAGTTCAAACTGCCTTCTTTAAATACATTCCATGGTTGATTAAATCACAGTATTACAACAAAGTCTTTTGATTCTGGATTTAATTATATTTAAAAAATGCTTCCCAAAAGAGGGCAACAGTTGTATGGCAAAGAGAGAAACTAACAATTAAAAACTAACAACATAAATCACTGATTTTTACTTTTGTTCTTGCTAAATGAGCAGCCTCAGTTAGTTACCTTAGTTTAAAGGTGCATTATGTAAGAATAATGTGGGGAAGAAGAGTTAAATGTCCGCCTGTAATCAGAAGGTTGCAGGGTCCAGCCCGCTCAGTCTGTCACAGATGTTGTGTCCTTGGGCAAGACACTTCACCCACCTTGCCTGCTGGTGGTGGTTGGAGGAACTGGTGGCGCCAGTGTACAGCAGCCTTGCCTGTCAGTGAGCCTCATGGCAACTGTGGCTACATTGTAGCTCATCACCACCAGGGTGTGAATGTGTATGTGCATGGGTGAATGACTGATTGTGTTGTAAAGTGCCATGGGGGGTTCTAGTACTCTAGAAGGCACTATATCAATTACAGGCCATTTACCAATAAAGCAGGAATTACATCCTGTGGTCAAATGCGGGTACTGCAGCCCTCTCACTACTTTATGTGTCATGGCTGTTATAGCTCAGCACCAGAAGATTCTAGATGATTCACTGTAATATCCAGTTGTTGCTCATTGAAAAAGCAGCTTGAGATATTTTTAGAGCAGACTATTTTATTTCTAATTCACTGTTAGCATTGTTAGCTCAACGTTAGCCTCTAGCCTGCTTTACCTGATATTAGAGTAAAACAAAAAGATGCCGTGGCTTCTTTGGGGCACAAGAAATAACTTCTGGGTCGCTCCCGTTTACTGGCTTTGGTTCTTTTTAAAATGCTGCTGCGTTTTGCCGGCTGACGTCGAATGACATCGACGCAGATTTGGCAACCCTGTGGGCTCACAAAGTGTAAACATTAACTACGTCTTTCTTTTGTTTTTTAAAGGAGAAAAACTGACAACCTCCCAGCTGGCTGAGAATTAAATCTGTTTCAATGTAACCTTCCTTCTAACATGACTGAGACAGTTTTGTGATTATTTCACTGTAGAATTATTACATATTGTACCTTTAATATAACCTTAGTTTCTAAATGTTAGTGTTTTAATATTTGATTATATCATGTTTCTTTTTATCTTTGGCTGAACAAATATTAAATCCTCAGACCACCACTTTAAGGTAAACCAGTCTAGTTGAGGATATTCTGCCAAACGGCAGAGAGAATTGGTCAGTTATTGGTTTCCACTCATCACAGCTTTTGTTGTCCCCAGTAAGCTCAGACCCACACGACACGTACACACAATATATTGTAGATTTAATTGTTGCCTTTAAACGGACCCCAAAACAAATTCTTGTGTTGCAAAATGGTAGTCACTAATTACCATACAAAACTACAAAAAGTCAACAGTTACAAACATTTTGTTCAACATATAACAATTGTACAGTATAAATTTATACAATACTGTTTTGTTTTTATTTGGCACTTGATCACAAGTCGCTAATTTTGTGTTCAACAGAAATATTACACCCGACATGTTTTAATAGGAAAAATCCATCCGTATACATAGAAAAAAACAATAAAAGCAACCCAGTGTGACAGTGTCATTGCAGGAATTGTGATTTTCTGTATCTTTTCTTTATAAAAACAAAAATCATAGCAGTATCAGAACATTCAAAGCTTTTTCTTATCGGAAACCGACGAAGTAAGTGAAAGAACTTCGCTCATCGGTTACATCGGTGAGGGATTCCTGGATATTATTCCTGTTTTCTCGTTTCTCTGCTGAATCTGAGATAACGGAAGGAGCTGGAGAGAGAAGGTGGAGCGAAAGGTGAGGAGACTCCTCTGGATGCATTCAGCATGATAAACTGGCTGTTTGATATCTATTAACACACATTAAAAACACACATGCGTCACATGCATACGTGTTTGGTTACTCTACACGCCCAGGTACCCGACGAATAATTACACATGCAGCACTTCAAAACCATTAATAGTGCCTGTGATACGGTGTGTCTGGTTTGCATGCTCCGATAGCCGGCGAAAGCTTAAATAAACAAACATTTCCCCATATAATAATAATAATTATTATTAAGTCACATTAATGTTGTTCTAAACATGGATTTGCTCAACAAATTTAGGTGCACTTTAAAATATCTACACAGTACTGAAATACCTAGAAAGACTACGTTTCTATTATATTAGAAGCTAGAGCACAGTAAGACTTACTGTATTGTTACTGAAAATGCGTGAAATAAAAACACAGGAACAGACGATGGAGAGAAGGACGCTCGTCGTCCTTCACTACATCTGTGAGACGTCACCAGATCTAAAGTTAGGGAGCATATGCATAGTAGCATAACATTACCTGTTCTTTCTGTTCCAGCACAATCTAGGAAACAAAGTCTATCAAGTTTGCAAAATAACAAAAGAAAAACACCTCACAGTAAAAAAAACAAGAGAAAGTGAAAGTGGTCCACATTCTGAGTGAAGAACAAACCTCACAGGTCCCATGCAGATGAAATGATCCCACCTACAGCACCTCCTGTTGTTCAACACGCACACACACACACCTGTGATAGAAGCTCTGTGTGGGTCCGACCAGAACCTCAGAGTGAGCCGAGCAAAGACACTGACACAGACTCCAGTTTAACTGCATATATACACCCTACAGCAGACCTTCTGTACGCTAACAGGCCCAGAGGAGAACCGAGGAACTCTGTTACAGTCAGAGGGAAACAACCATCGGATCAGAGATCACTGGGATGGGATTTGGAAGGTTTTGTTATTTTGAAGAGAGGTGATGGTGGTGGGGGAGGAGGAGAATTAGGCGCCGGTGTCTGTCTTTTATTGTCCTCGGCCTGGCTTCTTCATAATCTTCATCATCATGTCATTCTTCTTCATCATCAGTCTGCTCCACAAAGGAGAATTACAGGTATGTGGAGTCACCAAAGAAGCTCTGTGAAGATAAAAAAACAAGCATTAGAAATGTCACACAGCTGTTTAACCCTCTGAGGGGGTAAAAGACCACTGATACAACAGTTTGGTCCTACAGTGTGTGGCCACACGGCAAAAACTACACATGAACAAACGTGACTCTGGAGTAAACAAACATGGTGGAAGAGCGGCAGCTTGCTACACGTCACATTCAAAAGGCAGGGTGCTTGTTTATCCTCTAAATCAGACCAAGACCATGCTGAATATCCCTGATTCATGATCGAAGCGGTCCCAACGTGCCTCCGAGCAGACCAGAGCACTCTTAACACACCACACACAGCAGGAATATCTGATAAGATTATCTTTAGAGCCATTATGGTGATCTGGTGCGAAGGGGAGAATCATTATCCTGCTGTGGAACCTAACCACTAACAAATTCACCTGGACGCAGGTAAGTTTTGTGAATGTCTCCTTTTTATTGTAAAAGAGAATATCAGCCTGGTCGACAAAGATCTCGTTTAAAAATATCAGCAGATGTTTTCCTGCTGGGAACCAGAAACCCTAAAGTGTGTCTGTAAACATCTAACGTTCCTTACGGTGATCCAGCTGAAGATGTGGTCCAGTGTAGCGGTTGGTGCTGTAATGTTGGGACCTACACGTGTTACTCTGCAGGAGTGTTGCTCCACAGCAGCACCCAGCTGGCCCACCATTATCACTTATTGTGTTTTATAATCTTAGTAGCAGAGGCAGCAGGTCATCCTGAAGCAGCAGTCATGTCTGACTCAATCAGTGTCAGCGGGCACCGATGATGGAGTTCAGTGAACCTGCTCCTGAACAAATCTTTAACAGAACTCTGAACAGCAGAGCTCAGACTTTAGTTAAAATAGCGAGTCACCCCAAATCAACGATTTTTGCTGATAAACTGTATAAATGAGTGACTAGTAGTGCTGTAGACATGTGTAGGCATTATTTTGGCATTTTAGTGCAACTTATTTAAAATATAAATATTCTGCCTAAAACAGTCAGTGTAGCGCCCTCTTCAGTCTAAAACGCTGCACTACACTGAAGTTTGAGTCAGCCATGGCCATTGGCTAAGAGGTAACCTGTGACGTTAGCCACACATTACTGCCCTCCCGGTCCTCCAGGCAACGCCTCCTTGTGGCACATTTTTCAAACAGGAGATGTGGGTGGAGTTAGACTCTGGTCAGGGGGTGACTTACTCTTTGACCAGCAAACCTGCTTTAAGCCCTTTATATAAAACAATGCCGCCAATTTGCCGCAACGCTAAGGCGGCATCAGGGAGCGTTAGGTCGTTTATAAAAGCTCAGACCGTGGCGGTAATGTCGCGCAATCATGTCCGTTTCATAAAAGATTACGCGATGGTGGCATAAAGGGGTAAGGGTGGTCTCTGCACTGTCTCACTGATTTCCGTGTATTTTGGACATAACCTGCTTTTTATTGCGATCGAAGCCACGCTCGTTAAGTTTTTTTCACAATCAGCTACAGGTGTGTATCCTCCACCGTCCCTGTGAGCTGTCAGATGATCTGAGCTCCAGATCTAACAGAGAGAAGCTCCTGGAGCTCCGCATCGCTCCAGTTTATCATCTCAGCTGGTTCTGTTTACAAAAGTGAAACTTATGCCTGTGTTTACTTTCATTTTCATTATAGTTCCCGGCTGGTGCTCGGCATTAATTCATCACGCGATCATGACACCACACCCTGTTGCGCCAAGGCTTAATGTGTGGTTATAAGACTGGCGAAGCCACAATATTACTACCAAGCGTGGCGACATGAATGCCGCAAAATTCCCGCAATATCATGCCGCGTTCATAAGACACACCATTGCGGTAATATTACGCTGATTTGCTGGCATGGTGTGTCTTATAAAAAGGGCTTTAGTGTACTTTATGAGCTCAGACCGTTGGACACCAGAGGAAGAAGAGGTGATGATGAAACTACACAGTTTCATCTGTACACAGAAAATAAAAGATGAGCAACATATTAAGGTGGTATGACTGCGGATGATCCCTCCCACGTCTCTGAATGTTTTCCCTTCAGCAGGAACCGTTTCTGCCTCTGAGCCACAACTAACCTGAAAGCACAACCTTAAGTCCACCTGAACCTGAAAAGAGTGAAAAAGTGAAGCTGTAGGAGTTTCTGATGAGGAGGCTTACAGATCATAGTGATGCCTTGGGTTCAGAACTGGCCAGCACTGCTGGGGTCACACTGCAACAGGCGCACGATGGAGGGGTCACTCTTGGCTCCTTTGATGAACTCCTCCAGAGAAAGTTTACCTGCAACGGTAAAAAGCACCAGCATGAAACCAGGAGAGTCACATGAAGTTGTTTTAATCCATATATGAGGACACATCTGGACACTGAGGAGTAAAGGACACGAGCAGGAGGTATTGAGATGGAAGGTTTTCTGATCATGAAACAGTAAATGGTGTAAGTTTTTTACAGCGTACTCCAACAGAAAACACATCTAAATAAACAAACAAACAGAAGTAGTTGTGTGATTTACCTGTAAATGTGTTGCTTTATTTCTGCTTTATAAGCTACAAAGTGAAGGCCAAGATCAGATTAAACCTTTGATTATTGAACTTTTTTGCACTTTATGTAAAATCTGGATTAGATGATAAAAATAGAATAGAAATGATGTATTTGGGCGGATTTCCCTTTCATATCAGAGCTGTCAGCCCTGACCCTGTGCATCTAGGTCATGACCGAGTCTCACCAGCAGGTGGCAGTGTTTTAAACGATTTCCTATCAAAAACTCTAAAGCCAAGCCCCAAATGTCCTGATCCTGAAGAACACATGACCAGTTCTCCACTAAACATTCAATCAAAAATGTAGAATCAAAATTTTCCCTAATATAAACAGCGTTTGTACTCCTGAGAGTAGAATATATGTTTCTATTCCTGCTGTTGTTCAGCTTCCAAACAACTGGGTGCCTGTTCGCTCATATTTATGGTTCATAGAGCAAGAAGCGTTTCCTGTGATGCTGTTGTGATTCATCCAGGATGTGGTTTGAAGAGTTGGACTTCCCTAAAAAGAGGATTGTGGAGAGGCTGCTAATGCTGCCCAGAAACGTGGAGATTTTTGGTGTTAATCCAGTTTCAGCGTTATGCAGCCTCTTTTTGTGTGCTAAGCTGTGAAACAAACAGCCATAAACCTTAAAGTCCAGCAGGGATCAACCAGTTGTGACGGCAGAACACAGACACTTCAAAAAGAACTCCTTTTAAATTCAGTTCTCTTCAAAGCAGCAATAAAAACGACACACAAAGCAGAAATGTTGGGTTTTGGGGGCAGGATGTGCAGAAGTGAGGGCCACTCTGCTTGGACGGACAGAACAGAGACGTTTCAGCCTTTTCCTTCTCAGGTTTAATGATGAAAAATTATCCTGAACGCTAAACGTGATGGACGTACCGTCTCTGTTGGTGTCCATCTGTCTGAAGATCTTCTCTGTCCTCTTCTCAGGCGTCGACTCGTCCTCGGGCATCTTCATCACCGAGGACACCATCTTGTATATTGCCTACATGAGAGTAAACAGGGACGTTAGATAAACAGGACGGTGTTTTGGTGCTAACTGCTGCTAGGACGGACGCCACCGCTCAGAAACGTCTCACATGGATTTAGAACTAAACGCAGTCCAACGAATGCTTCCATATACGATGTCCTAACAGACATTTCTCTGTTTATGTGCGTCTCAAGTCATTTGTAGCTGAGAGTCATTTACTGTGAGCGCCAACAGGCGGTGTGAAATCTCACAAAATCAAACAAAACTGTGCATAACGTTATTTTCCTGATTTGACTCAAACGGCTCCATCGTTTCTACACAAAGGACGATGGAGGGTGGAGGAATGATGGATCTTTACCTGTGCATGTAAAAAGTGAACTTGTAATCGTCTGTAAGCGCTACACCCTTGAAACGGTTTTATTTTTGCTGTTTCATGATTAGACTTTCTTCCAACTCGTCAGCGTGTTGCTGAGCTTCACCGTGCTTCGGGTTCATGTTCACAGCTTAGGTAGAGTTGGAAGCAGACATATGCAGATCCACAATCTCTCGCAGACTATTTATCAGTGTTGTGTCTCCTCTGCTCCCTGCTGCTTGGCAGTAAACAGTGAAATCACAGCCCACTCTGTCTCTAATATGGAGGCAGATTTGAGGGGAATGGGAGCCGACACGTGAACAGAGGAGGACTGATTGTGATTACAGAGCAGCGAGAGCTTTAGAAAGGTGTTGATTGTGCTGCCTGTGCCACACAGCAGCAGCAAGGCTCAGGCTCCAGGTCGAAGTGGAGCTGAGGGACACGCACCTGCAACAGGTAATATCAGCCTCAAACTGCTGAGTGTTTAGTACATCAGAGACCTAATGGCAGGTCAGAGGTTTAGCTGCCAGTCGAATCTAGAGAGAAATTATTTTTATAAAAGCGAGCGTGTCACCTCATCTCAGAAAGTCTTTCCCCAGATATCTTATCTGAGTATCCGATAGCCTCCTGACCACAGCTGGTCTACAGCAACTGGATCATAAAACAAAGCACACGCAAATCCAAATGTTATCTGTTAAAGGCACACTTGGCAGTTTTGGCTTGCTTTTAGCACCCCCTAGTGTTCGTTAGCGAAAGCAAAAGTGAAGCTTATCTCCTCGCTGTGCGTTCGTCTTTTTAACACCTTAATCTAACTGCTGAAACGTCTCCTCAGCCTTCATTAGTGTCTACAGGAGTGGTTCATCACTAAACCAAACAAATCAGCTGTGTTCACGATCTAAAACATGCAGGAAACATGCTGGAAGCAGACTGCAGCGCCAGGCATGTCAGTTCCAGTTTACTAAGTCCAGCAGGGAGCGGCCCGCCACTCCGATGTTGCAAATGCGGTAAGGGTCATTTTAGCACATACTGGCTCAAGAAAATGATTTAAAAATATGAAAAAGATGCATAGTATGGCTTTAAAGGATGACAAACGACAGGTGTTAATGACTTATGTCTTTAAGCAATAAGTTTAAGGATTTACATCTTTGGGAGAAAACACCTGCAGTACAATAATAATAACTTGACTTGATTGTCATGGGTTGACTTGGCTGTCTTTGGTCTGCATGAAGCCTGTGGGCTGCATGTGGGCTGCATGTGGGCTGTGGATTATCTGGCATCAGAGCTTTGGCTGCAGTCAAGTCCCAAGTAAACAAGGTTGGGTGAATAGGTCAGAGAGAACATGAAAACAGACCAGGGGAACTAAAATGATGGCATCCTTTGCATTCACAAAGCACATCACTTGTCTAAATGAGTTCATGCATTTTGTATTTGTTTGATCCCAGTATAAAGTATCACTCCTTAAATGAATGAGCCTTTACAATCAGGACAGTAAAACAATGATCAGGTTCTTGGTAAAACTCTGAATGTGATGACACGTGTCAGCATGGTGGTGGAGAGATGATCTGGGAGTGTAACTGTTACAGGATCTGAACAGGTTAACGTGTCAAATAGAAAATGTCTAATTATAAATGTTCTAAAAGCTACTGATTCATGGGTTGGACCACGAACTCCGACACTAACAGATAACAGAGATTAGATTCCTCATGCTCTGTTGTTTCTTTGAGTTTTAATCAAAACTAGATATTTTTTGTTGTTTGATAAATAAAGAGAATCTGCATGATACAGCACCAGCTGGTGGATCTTCTCTACTTTGTCTTCCCTTCACACCTCCTACTATGGATTCACTTCAGTTTTCTAAGAAATATAACAGAACACTGCCTGAACAGCTTTCTGTTCCATACCAGCCCTCTTATCTGTTTTACTAAAGAAATATTTCACTGAGAAACCATTTTTTACTTATTTCTGATTATAATCAGTCACTCTGAGTTTGTCATGCAGGCTGAACATGAAAATAATCTCCTACACCTAACTCCTGCATTAGCTTCTGATAGAAAATAGATGCTGAAACTCTAGGATTAGAAAATCCTGACAGATCTACATCACACTGTCACGTAACAGTCATGGACTCACCCATCTTGGCTTGCAACAGGAAAGGCTGTTGGTTTAGTGTCCAGAAAACAGCAGAGCATGTCTCTGCTAGCAGAAGCTAACTGTTAGCATTAGCAACTCAACCACACAGCAGAACTCCTCCAGGCTTGTGTTATTTGTGGAGATAAAATATCAACGTTGCAGAGCAAACAGAGTCAGCGGTAGAGTCGGGTTGCTGTTAGCCAATCAGAGGAGAGATGTCCAAATATCAGGAAATAAGACTCCACATCCTGTCGTCTGAAGCTACTTTCTCCTCTGGCTGAATTCTCCAAGCTGAACCAGGCGCACCGGAGCTTTTTTTGTACGACTTGCATTCATTCCTACTAGAGACCATTGAAGATGTATTAAAACTATGAGTGAAGTTGATCTTTAATCTATAATCGTGAGTGTAATTTTGAATAAACTTTGTCCAGATACAGCAGCTGAATCTGAATCCTGCACAGAACCTTCAAAATACTCTTTAGGGCTTTTAATAGCAGGGAAGTACAAGGAAAACAAAAGCTGAAATGTTTTTTGTGAAACCGTCTGAATCTGAATCCACAGCAAAAAGAAAAACAGTCATCTCTGGATTAACAAGTAGCCTCTTAAGGATGGCATTAAGATTTTGGTTTATACCTTTCATCAAGTTCAGAGAATAGCGGCATTTAAGAGGGCGGTAGACAAAAAGGAAGGAAGGTCATCTGCTTGGTATTTAGCAGCTGAGTCTGAAGTGCTTTGCAGCACACAAGACAAACGTGCTTCCCATGATGACGTTGGTGATCTGTTCAGCTTCTTCACTCTTTCATCAAATCACCTGGATGTCTTGTTTCTGTGGCCATCTGTGTTTCAGATGAAACCCAGACAACCATTAGATATCTGCTGTTGAACACAGGTTTCAGCGCTGTGTGTGAGATCAGATGTTACCATTCTCTGAAGATGAGCTGGGCTGGCTGTAATCTGTCCCATTCAATTACTCCCACAGCAAAGCTAATTATGAGCATCACCAGCATTTACACACTCTCTGCAGGAGAGAGCTTTAACTAGCAGAAGAGAGCCGCAGTCACTGGCAACCGGAGCAGGGTATCAATATGGACCATAAAGGCAACAGGAGGGGGAATGAAAGAGGCTGCAGCATCCTTCACACAAACTAAAGGATTAGGAAAATTATAACAGACAGTTCAATAATCATAGCCTGACTCAAAATAAGACTATTCAGATCTGAGATGATGGTATTACAACTTAATACTGGGGCTGAACAACATTAGGAAAACACAGCATTGTGATAAAATAGTTGAATACGAGTTGTGATAAAGCCACTTGTTCTGTAATCACAGTGCTGACAGCACTCTCTTTAGATGGATGTGGGGATTTAGGGAAGTCAGGATATATCTGAATAACAAATGTATATTTTCACATGTATCTGTGGTTTATTGGAATGGATTGTGCACATAGATGTTTAAATAGCACCTTTACTCACACAGCATTTCTGACGGAGGCTGCTGCCTTTGTGTGACATGTAGTCTGATAAGCTTTGTGGTGGTATTAAATGTTACATACAACATTTATACCCAGGGCTTTACTCGTTGCTTCTGTTAAATTTATATAAAGCAATAAACTGGATCTTCTTGTGTCACGTGAAGCTCTGCCACGACGTTAAAGGCACACTTGGTAGTTTTGGCTTGATTTTAGCACGCCCTAGTGTTCATTAGTGAAACCAAAAGTGAAACTTATCTCCTTGCTGTGCGTTCCTCTTTTTAACACCTTAATCCAAATCAGCTGTGTTCATGATCTACAACATGCAGGAAACATGCTGGAAGCAGACTGCACCACCGGTGGAGCTGGTGGAGGATGTTGGGGCTTTTCTGCTGGGGCTGCTTCCCCTGTGACCCGAATAAGCAAACTCTTTCTACTTTACACAACCATCACACAATTAAAAATTTGTTTTACAGGTGCTATAACAGAATAAAACTATATAAAACCTGGTGAGAGTATGATAAATGACAATATGGGTTTTGTGGCCACTTTTTAGTGAGGAGGTCAGAGGATGGCCATGCTAACCTGCAGATCCTTCAGAGCAGACTGTAAAAATCTGGTGCCATTATCACATTAGGGTGCAGACTCTGGCTCCATTTCCATGCCTGCAGTTTCTTTCTAAAGTCAGTGCTGCAGAAAAACTTTTCTCTTAAGCTGGCTTTCGTTTTGCAGAGGCGAGAGGCTTTGAATCAGAAGAGCCAGCTAGCTAAATGCAGCGAGGGGATGAATAGACAAGAGGATAGATAAATACAGTTTGATTGTGAGGGACTATGTCTGAGAGAGACCAAAAGACTTGGAATGGCCTTGGGCTCTTTCTAAAGCTCCACTTTAGCAGAAAGGAGTGACACTATCTATCTAATTAGCACAAACTCTTGCACTTGCATCTGAGTTCCCACCACAGGAAGGAGGGAAACATTTCGCAGTAAATTGCAGCTACATAATTAGCATCTGCCAAACTCATGCACTTCTACACCTTCTCCTTATCTTTGATAGATGACTTCTGCAAACAGCCAGACATGAGCGTCTGAGTCACTGCTTTCTGTTCTTTTGCTATTGAAAAGAGTTTCAGATTATAATGGAGCACAGGCAGAAGGTTTATGTCACCAGGCTACAGGAGGAAGTGGCAGGTTCAGGTCTGAGTCATGGCAGCGTTCAGGTGCTGAAAGAACTGCAGCCTTGAAGCTAAAAGAGGTAGGCATATGTGAGGCGTTACATGGCAGTCCCTGGCTGCAGATACCTCCAGAACTATTCAGACAGGCTGAGCTGATTTGTTCAGGTCTAAAGCCTCCATACATGAGATTTAGTTGATTTCTGTAATTTATCAACTTACTGTGAGGGTCAAACTGAGTCCTCTAAGACCATCATTCTGATTGCTTATTTATAATAAATAAAACATAATTCACGAAGCAAACCTTCCACACACTGCCTCACACAGAGCTGCTGATGGTAGATGAGACAGACGGAGGAAAGGATGGGGTCTGGTTTTGTGAGCAAGGTGTTACGTTTGAGCAGGTAGTGAGAAGTGGTTTCAGGAGGAAGGATGCTCGACTGATTAAACATCATCTCTAGTTTTTAGATGGTTCTCAAGCGTTTACAAAAGGCTTCCATGTGTTAATTATTAATTGACAATTTTTTTAAATAAAAAATGTTCAACCTTTGATTATTTAGTGCATCAAATAAAAACAATACTCCCTCTGCAAATGTGTTATTTCATATTTTAGCACCCCCTAGTGGTTAAGAATAGCCAGGTTTTTGTTAACCTATTGGGATGTGGACCATCAGCACCTCCAGATCCGAGCTCACCGCTCTCCTCCATAAACGGGTGGATCACCCACCTAGTCGGGGAGACGTCCTACCTTAAGAGGAGGAGTTGATTTCAGCATTTTTACCTCTTATTGTTTGTTTAAAACTACGCATTCATGTATTATTAGTTATATGGATACATTTTTAGGAATGTTCCGATCACATTGTTTGCTCCTGATCTGTGTCCGAGTCGTTTGATTTTGAGTATCTGTCGATACCGAGTCCCGATCCGATACTTTAGCAATGCATTAAAGTGAGAAGAAGAGAGGAAAACACATCCAAGTTGTCCTTTAAGTTTCTTTCTTTCTTTCTTTCTTTCTTTCTTTCTTTCTTTCTTTCTTTCTTTCTTTCTTTCTTTCTTTCTTTCTTTCTTTCTTTCTTTCTTTCTTTCTTTCTTTCTTTCTTTCTTTCTTTCTTTCTTTCTTTCTTTCTTTCTTTCTTTCTGTATTTGTCATTAGCTTATTTTATCTGACAAAAGCATTGCTTGTTTAGGAAATACATCGGTAAAAATAAGTACTATTATGAAAATATTTAAAAGTAGCATTGTTGTTCATATTTCAAGTTGTTTACATCCTCATTATGTGGCTGTATTGAATGATGCTCCTTTTATGAATAACCTGCACTTGTATAGCGCCTTTCAGAATCAGAGGACTCGCGGCCCCACGGCCAACTTTTCTCTGCACAACACCCGTAACTACCGCAGCTCATTTTGCATCAGCGCAAGGGCTCTCGGACAGGCTTGCGGAGGATGACGGAGACACGCCCCCTTTTTTAACTGTCCGTCGAGAGCGACGGAGAACGCAAGCTTGTGATTGGTCAGGACGCCGCTTCTTTTAAATACGTCACCAGCACCGCCGTTGCCAATTCAAAATATAAAGAGAGCTGAAGTTATCTAGCGGCAGACACGGAGCAGATTGAAGAACGCCTCGCGGAAAAAGTCCGAAAATATGAAAGTTCATTCATCCGTGACTGAAGGAGCACAAAGATACAGAGCAAGCATTTTATTTGTGGACAGAAATGACTGGAAACGTGGGCTTCGAGGTGCCGACCGCATAAAGAGGTGGACGAGAATGAGGGATAAATTTGTTCGTGTTAAAAAATTCTCAAATACATTAAAACAATGTAAACACAGTAGTAAATACACTATTGTGGACCGGATACGTGACTGTAATGGCAGCAGGATACCCCAGAAAACGCTACGCCCTCTGTTGTCCTGGCAGGGAATTGCTTTGCAACTCTCCCAAGGTGACAGAGAAGTTTGAAAGGAAAACACCCCCGTCAATGCGTGTGCGTGACTCCACATTCGAGCTGACGGAGAATATAAATTAGGCTTTAGTTCTGCATTAGCCTGCTAGCTAACTGCTGCATGTCATGGTGTCTGAATCCCTGGCTGCCATATATGTGACATTTAGGGTTTTGTTATCATCTAAGAAACAAAGAATATTGATATAGAAGAAGTTGTTAAAATTAAAGGTGCGGAACACTCGTTTAACCAATCCGTCTGCAGTGGTCTCTAGTAGGAATAAAAGCCGTACTTAAAGTCGTACTCTAGGGAGAAAAGCTCTTGTGCACCAGTTTCCAGAACTAGAAAATTGGTTTATACATTCTCTTTGAAGGTTTATGCGGTGGTCAGTCTTCAGTCCAACATGATCATGATGTGCAAGAAAGAGTCTGCTCAGTAGGAGAGGAAATTAAAAGACAGAATATTTAGAAGAAACTAGCTGATGATAAAGTCAGTTTGAGAATGAATCTTTGGGTGTTATCCAAACTTCTTTCATTTCCACAGTCAGAAACTCCTTTAAAAGTTCTAAATGTATCTGTAAAGGCGAGTATTGTTTCTAAATGAGGTCTTGAGTGACTTATCTCCCAGAAGTCATGTGTTAGGAGGAGCCACATCCAGCTCTGAGTCTTTGAGGACTTCCTTTCGCCCTGAGGCAGAGCTGTATATCCTGTTGTTCTTAAAATACCAGCGCTGCTTTCCAGTGCACATAAAGACTGTTATGGATAAAATGACAGCCCTGTTGGTTAGTTGTGTTTGACTACCGCTGCCATGGATAAGGTTAGCGTTACTGTGTGTGTCCATGCTCCACCTGAAGGAACATAGAACACCTACAAAGACCACACCATAGAAACATGGTTTTAAACCCTGTGAAGTTAGCTTGTCTAAGGTGTTGTACTTTACAGACACTCACCTGTACAATCTCCAGCATCTCAGCTTTACTGATGTACCCGTTCCCATCCAGGTCGTACATACTGAAGGCCCATTTCAGCTTCTGCTCCAACTTGCCACGTGATGTCACACTTAAAGCGATGATAAACTCCCGAAAATCTATCGTCCCATCGCCATTAGCATCGAAAGTGCGAAAGACATGTTCAGCAAACTTTGAAGCATCTCCATATGGGAAGAAGTTGCCGTAGATCTTCTTAAACTCCTCCATGGAGAGGTTTCCGCTGGGGCAGTCTCTCAGGAAGCCCTTGTACCACTCCTGGATCTCGTGTTCGGTGAAGTCGGTGCTCTCCAGCAGGTCTTGCATCACCTCAGGACGCAGCTTGCTGTTCTGCTTCCCCATGTCTGTTAGTCCTGTCGATCACTCGGCTCACAGCTGGGAGACAGACAGAAGACAAGACTGGGATTTAAGATCACCATGAAGATCAGAAGGTTAGTTCATGTGCTTCAGAAGTCTATTCTTCACTATCGTCCTGATTTTAAAGCCTGCATCATGTGGATAGAGGAGTAACGTAAAAACAAGCTGCTGTGTACTCTAATGGCTTTTCCAGGGAACAAATAAAAAGAAATTAACTTGATTTTATCATCACTGGGACTAGATTTACTCCCTCTTAAAAACTAATGGAACTTTCCACGGACAGCTGATCTGTTTACTTCGAGTAAACTCGGCACCATCTGCCTGACCTGGGTTTAATAACCCTATAAAGTCTCACACACACAATAAAGCAGGTTTAGAGTCACAGACAGGAAGACGAGGTAACATCAAATGAGACGTGAGATGATGTGTTCAAACATCATCATTCAGGGCTCCTGAGAAACTATGTCTTTACACGCTTCCTGGAAAGCAACAGGTTTATTGTAACAGATCTTTAAGAAGCTTTACAGTCCACACCTCCTTGTTTGGAGACAAGTTAAACGTTCCTGTTACGTGTTATGAGGAGACCGTAGCTTCAAACATTATTATGAAAAAGCACAGGTTAAGAGGATGGTTCAGATGATCTGAATCTGGGTTTTTTGTAGAATTAGGGATGCACCTGAGCCGTGTGATCACGGCGGACCCACGGCAGCGTTTGAAGCAGATAGCAGCTCATTAACAATTAAAACGAAACTTTGCTTAATTTATTTACTGACAACACAAACAATCTGGTAAGAAATAACCAACACTCACTCCAACACTCTGGAGGACAGTGATGAAAAAATCTAGAGAACCTCCAAGACTACATCAATCAATTTTTTGAAAGTTTTGTCATGGAGCCGAAGAAACCAGCAGCAGACAGCAACCTGTGACCAAGAGAAGCCAACCACAGGACTCCCTCGAGGTGATATCTCCCTGTAAAGATGATTGAAATACTGGATTCTATAAATAAAAAAGCTTTTGAAATTTGAGGGACGTCTCTACCTGCTAGAACAAATTCCAGTCTTTGACAGTCTCTGGAATTCAGCTAGGAGCAGGTGGAGTGGCTTGGTATGGCGAACGTGTCCCAGTGGGAGTCTGTGTCTTCTCTAACAGAGGGAATGACCCAGCTCTCTCAGGACAACAAGACCCTGAGGGAGGCTGTTTTAGACCTTGAGGCCCGCAGCATGAGGGACACCCTGGTGTTGGGAGGATTATTGGAGCAGATGGGAGGACAGTCTGAGGACTGCAAACTGATGATCACTTCCTCTAGACCAGGGGTAGGCAATCCTGGTCCTCGAGTGCCGCCATCCAGCATGTTTTCATTGCAACACCCTGATTCAGTGGTTGAATCACCTGTTCAGCAGGTAATCAAGCTCGGCAAAAGCCTGTTAATCACCTGCTGATTAAAATCAGGTGTGTTGGAACTGGGAAATGGCTAAAACATGCAGGATAGTGGCACTCGAGGACCAGGATTGCCTACCCCTGACCCACATGAAGGTACCTGAAGAAATGGTTAAAACGTCACCTTTTACCAGGTTCATCGACTTAGAGCCAGGAGAGTGGACAGCAAAAGAACCTGACCATTCGGGCCAAAATTTGAACACTTCAAGCAGAAGAATCTTGTAAAGAGCCACAGGAGAAAACTTAACGGAGAGTACTTCAGCATCAATGATCAGCTTCCTTACGGAAATCCTGGAGTGATGCTGAATCCTCTTCCCACTGCGCAAAACGTTTATACGGGACGGGAGCTGTGCTGTCATCACCGTGGACAAGCTCTACAACAACAACCAGCTCCACGAGGAGCGAGGAGTGACAGATCGGCTCAGCTAGCTCCACACCAGCTCACAAAATTATTTGAAATTGTTCTATTTTAAAGAAAGATTTTCTGGAAAAAATGCTCACTTTTTTAGTATATTATGCCTTTACAGAGCTTGTATCCACCTTATTCCTAGCCCCCATGAGCCCTTGTGTGAATATGCGACTGACTTCTGGTTTGTTTACATGGCGACCATAGATGGATGATGCCATCCGTTCGAACTAATCCACTTTTTAGAGACGTAAAATATGCGGGAACCAGACATTTTTGTTGTCCGTCATTTTGACTGACAGGGTAAAAAAAGGGTCATGTTAATTAAATAATAGTTAATTTAAAACAGTTCTAGACACCAATTTAGTTTATTTATAGGACTGCATGTAGACGAGAAAAGCTATGCTTTCTGCTGGTTTCTTTCTAGGTTTTACAGTCTCCCTATCTGATGTTAATAAATGCTGCTGAAAATCATGGAAGACCTTTAGGTGATGCTTTTCTGTTTGTGAATTATACTGAACAGCAAATTAAACAGAAGAAATAAACTTCTGACAGAATCAGAAAAAAGTCTGAATCATTGCCAACCACCACGCTGACTAATCTTTAAAGCTCTGCTAAAGCCCTCCAGTGTGATAACACTTCAGTTTGTTGCCAAACTCTACATTTACTAGAATCCCCACCTGACCCTACACACACACACACACACACAGCTGTTATCACCGACCCAGCATGCTCCGTCACCTGTAATGATACACTCTGTCTGCAGCCTTAACATGTAGATCTGCTCCTACTCTTCTGCTCATGGTGATGGTGCTCAGCCAGCTGAAGATGCTGCTGCCATCCAATGTGTGACAACGCACAGATTCAGAGTGTGTGTGTGTGTTAAAACGTTCCTCCCAGTTACTGACGAGTGAAAAAGTGGGAATGGAGGTGCCAATGTCATGTTTGAAATCAAAAATTCACATTTAATTGTTGTTATAATTAAACATGTTTGGATTTATTGCAGTTAAGATGATGTCAAAAGGGGACACACATGAATACAGAGGTGTGTGTGTGTCATGTCGATGTCGTGTACTGTACATTGGAGACTGACAGCAGCTGACATTATTGTGAAGAGGCAATGACAGCTACAGGATTTCTGTTTCTCAGAGATGAGGCCTGATTTGGAGAGCTGTTGTCTTCAGTGCTTCCTAGATTTTATGGACTTTTTGGGGTGGGGGTTTTAGCATTGGTTTCTCAAAATGTTACAACAAAGTTGTAATGTTTTATTCCAAAACACAACAGGAACCACTAAAAGCTGTATTTTCATTGACAACTTTCCTTGAAGTAGGAATACCCCCGAGTTAGCTCCGTCACCGAGGAATCTTCTTATTACTGGACGTTCACTTTGGGAGAGGGGAACCCATTGTTCACTAAACTAACAAGAAACAAGATTATATCTACATTTAGCATTCCTTAAATGCAATAAAATATATAATCATTTACCCCTAGCTCACAGAATACAGTGTGAGCTTAATCACAGGAGAAAATATTCAAACTAAAGTCAAAACGTCAAAAACTAGTGAAGATGTTAATATTAGGCATTTGTTGCATTATTAAATGGAATGGATTATATATGGACTGGTTTTATGTTATTTAACTTTTAATGTTGTCAACTCAATAAAATTGGTGTAAAACAAGAACAGAATGCACAGAGTCTGTAGAATAGCACATACAGGCGGTTAACCAGCCCAACAAGAGCCCAGACTCTGGTCTAAAGAACTCCTCAGACTTTTATGCTCCAATTGCGTCTGACGACCTGATAACGTCAGCAGCTTTACTGGAACCAAAGTCGACTGATGGACGCAGCAAGACTAGGACAACTGTTGCTATTTATTTTGTTAAGACGTTTAAGAAATTAAAGCTAAATTCACAAAAATGCGTATTAATGATACTAAGGATCAGAATCATTCGTACTGTTTTCAACACCATTATACAAAAAGCCACAGCTGCTTTATTCAGATCTATAATAAAAACTGGTGATTCACTCACTCACTCACTCACTCACTCACTCACTCACTCACTCACTCACTCACTCACTCACTCACTCACTCACTCACTCACTCACTCACTCACTCACTCACTCACTCACTCACTATTAAAGCTGCAGACTCTTTTCAGTCATGTCAAACACCACGGCCTCTCTCTGATGAAAGGCTGTCATGGTGTCGATGTTGGGTCAATACATTTAGGAGTCCAGTAAAATTACAAGGATACAGATTTGTTAAACACATTTGAACTAAATCAACATAAACATTTTGTTTTCTCTGTTAATTTATCTTTACTCTGCACAACCTTCATTGATCTCAACAAACCTTTGTGTGGTTTCACTGAGCCATTCATAAACTCCTCTTTTCTCTCCTGCACCTTGCCTTCAATGCACTTAATCCTTGGATTGAATTCAGCCTACACAAGACCGGCTCGCTCTTATGAAGCAGTTTTTGCTGCAGTTACCATAGTAACATTTTGCAAAATCTCACAGCCATTGATAAGCTTTCTGGCTGAGTGTAGTGTACACACATTCATAGGGACAGACACACACACACACACACACACACACACACACGCACACACACACCTCACAATCAAATACAAGAGAACAATCAGTGCCTGTTCAGGCTGTGGAGGTGTGTGGGTAGCTGTGTGGGTGCAGGAAGGAGAGGTGAGCAGCAAGTAGCCAGTTGTGATCTACAGTAGTAAAAATTAAGAACGACAACAAAATACCTTTTTGATATGAGAGAAAGAAGTTCAATATAAAAATGTTGTTCCAGTTCAAGACCAGTGCTGATGATGTGTTAATACCAGCTATTAGATAAAATGTCACACAAACATCGCTCTCCCACAAAGTGACTTAAACAACCAATTAAACCATCTTCCTTTGTTTTAAAAGCACCTAATCATGCTTACAGAGAAAAACATTCAACATTGACCCAAAAGACAGAGGACTGGTTGTGGGAAATGGACAAGGCCAATATCATAGAAACTGTATTACTGGACTTTTCTGCAGCTTTTGACATCACAGATCATAAGATGCTACTGAAAAAACTTGAATTGTATGGTTTTGAAGAACCTGCAATTCAGTTCATTGAGAGTTATCTATATCAACGAAAACAGGTAGTGTATTATAATGGCTGCTATTCTGACGTTCAAACTGCGAAACATGGGGTACCACAAGGCAGTTGTTTAGGTATGAAATCTTTACAAATGATTTACCTCTAGTGATAAGAAAAGCAAGCATTTCTTTGTTTGCTGATGATACCACAATCTATTTGGAAGGTAAAGCAATTAATAAAATATGAACCAATCTTGAAAATGGACTCAAAATAATTGAATTGGGTAAAAAGTAATAATCTAATCTTCAATGTTGAAAAAACAACAAGCATTGTAATTGGAACTAAGCATTTGCTAAAAGACAAACCTCAGCTAAATCTCTCCATTGGGAATGCTGTTGTGAGACAAGTGGAGAAAGTGAAGCTCTTGGGAGTGTGGATAGTCAATTATCTTGGGATCATCAAGTAATGATGTAATCCCAAAAATGGAATGCAGTTTGGGGGTTTTAAAAAGATGTTCAAAATACTTGACTAAGCAAGTGATCCCATACGTTATTGAAAATCTAGTGCTCTCATTTAGATTACTGTGCAGTTGTTTGGTCAAATACTTCACTTAAAAACATTAAGAAATTCCAATGAAATATGCTTTCAGGGCAAATGTCAGTGAAATGCATCAGCATCTTATCTGGCTTTGGGTAAAGGACAGATGGTTATATGCAAAAATTACTTTTTTAAGTTGCCTTTTAGCAAAAATATTCAAATGTATCAAACAAGGCATTCTAAAGGGCAGTGTTCCACGTTGCCAAACATTAAAACTAATCAGAGCCAATGTAGTGATGTTTAGTGCCATACCAGAAATTTTAATGGAACAAAGAAGTGCAGGTAATTAAAAAAAATTAATAAATCAAATAAAAATAAAAAACCCTTTTAGATAAGACACACCGTGCCGGCAAATCAGCGTAATATTACCTCAACCGTGTGTCTTATAAACGCACATTAAGCCTTGGCGCAACAGCGGGTGGTGTCATGACCACGAGATGAATTAATGCCGAGCTCCGGGTCGGGAACTATATTGAAAATGAAAGTAAACACGGGCTTAAGTTTCTTTTTGTTAACAGAACCAGCTGAGATAATAAACTGAGCGATGCAGAGCACCGGGAGCTTTTAGAGCTGCCTGCAGCTCAGATCATCTGACAGCTGACATCTTGCGACAGAAGTGTTTTGCATGGAGCCATCATGTGTAATGGGGAGCCCACTGTGTTCTTAAAAACCCACTTCAATGAAAATCGTGTTTTTTCTGTTTTTAAACATGTTCTTCATGCATTTTTTATGCTACAGGACATATCTAAAGAAATTGAAGCTCAACAAGCTCCACGCCAACGGCTCTGCCCACAAACCAGAGGTGAATTTTTAATGAGCTACTGCTAACTAAGTACTAGAAAACGGCACAAGTCATGTGATTTTGGCTAAAAATGGCATAATCATCGTTTAAAGACCACTGAGAACCATTTAAAACAGCTGAAAAGATGATCGGAGCGGGTTTTTAATACATGCTCCAAAATCAGGACCATCCACGATGTGGGTGATGTTATTTATCCTACTGGGGTTGTAACACAATGTGAATGGGCTCTTATAGACAGGAATACAGTTAGTAAAGTGAACACAACACACTACTGTGGCCGTGGCTGAAGCACAGACCTCATGAAGCACAGACGTACAGCCAACCTGAGCTAAACTCCATCTAGCCTCAGTGCTGAATGTAAAATGCTCACAGAAGAGAAACCCCCGATTACAGCTGTGGTCTAGTCTGGTTCATGTGATTTATTAGAGAAATGCACAAATCACACGTAATGTTGTAGGTGTTCCTTGTCTTTAATCATAAACACATAAATAACAAATAACAATGACCCAAAATACAAGAAAGCCATCAATGCAATATGATGACAGTCATGCTATTCAAACAGCCTGTAACGTTGTAAAAAAGGAAAACTAAATGGTACTGACCATTTCTATTTAAAATCTAAATGAAAATCTGAGGGAAGCACAGTGCAGAAAGGGAATTCAATCAGTGCCAGAAAGCCAGAGTCAAACTCAGCTAACTGTGTTAGAGCAGCATGACGTCTGGAGAAAATTATCTGTTAAAAAAAACAACAACATAACAGCAACTAAAGCATGATGAACGCCATTATCTGAGTCAAACAGGAAATAATTACAATACTAATACTTACGCTAAGCCATAAAACGTGGACATGAAAAATAAAAGTTAAACAAAAAGAATTTAGGAGTTTCCGATGACAACGTCCACCTGCATTCTCTTATGTCTCTGTCCCCGACTAGGCTACGGAAACCAAAGAAACCTTTAAAACAATTGAATTATAATTAATCATTTATTCTATACTGCTGCTTTTAGTTAAAAACTATAATGTAATTTCTGTAGGAAAAATCCCAAAGCAACTACAGTAATTACTGTGCTCTAAGCACCAAAAATGAGGACAAAAGAAGACCTCTCCCCTCAAACCTTCCTGACTTGTTGTGAAACGAGAGGTGAGAGGTTAAAACGCTGAGATGAACACTGGCAGGCATCTAGGGGGCGATGCGTTACAGGCTGACAGAAAAGAAGGAAGACACAGTTGTATAATTTGAAGTGAAGGCAACTTTTCTTAGATCTGACCACCGTTCACCCCCCTGTTTTCGCTCACACACCAACCGCTAAGTGTACGAGCTCATTCCCGTCAAATCAACACCAAACCAGATGCAGACAGCGTTTCACCACTTGTCACATCGATTGGTGCCGTTTGCTGGATGGTTAGCTTGATGCTGCCCACAGAGGTTATTTTCAGCCTTTACACTTTTAAATGGCCTTCTTAGCCTTCATTAGGTTGCTATAGTAACAGACTCAATAGAAGGAGGAGGTGAAGGCAGCCACATGTAGTGCTTATTGATTCTGGAGAAAAACAGTGAACCAGTGAGAAGCGCCAGATGACACACTTCCTGTAGTCCTTTTCATTATTTCATCATTTATGAAATTGCATTGCTGCACAACTATGTATTACTGTCCGTATGAAAGGTATTAAAAATAATGTTCAAGATTGCTGCAAGGAAAACCCTAGAAACAGTAGATTTAGCAACATTGATGATTTAAGATCAAATACCGTTTCCAGAGAAGTTGGAAAACGTTAAAAAAAAAAACCAAAGCTCAAATCTTTATTATTTTTTAAGAAGCATTATTAATTAGACACAAACATAAAAATGAACTGGATTAAATTTGTCAATAAACATAAATTTGTATTTGCAACTAATAAAATCCTAACAGAAAGCTACAACATTTAGGCAAACGTTAAGGCAGAAGTTAAACATCTCCTAAAGGTAACCCCCCACTGATTTTAAAGCAAACGTTTTAGAACTCTCACTCCCTTTTTTTTTCTTTTAGTAAATTTGCTGTGGTCTCTAGTATGAATAAAATCTTTTGAGTCCGACACTCTGAATCAAAAAGCTCTGGTGCTCGTTTTAATGGGCAGAAAATGGCAGGATTACAAGTCTTACTCATTAATATTCATGATATGCAAATATCTCACCTCTGATTGGCTAACAACAATGCAACTCTTCCGCTGCCTTTATTTAGTAAAAAAAATGCAACGATGTTTTATCCCCACAAATAACACAAGCCTGAACATGTTCTGCCATTTTTTAGAATTGCTAATGCTAATGGTTAGCTTCTACTTCTGACCCGATTGCTTTCCTGTTTCCTCTCTGCAGCTAACGCAGGCGATAGGGGTTGTGAAATTGCATGCATGTGTAACTCAGAGTTACCAATCTCATTTCAACAAGAACAAGTAGCCTATTATACAGGTTCTCAGTGAGTGAAACCTTTAAAGTGACTGTGTGTATTTTCCCTGCCAATAGGGGGCAGTATATAGCTAAATCATTGCAAGCAAGCAGTATTTTTGTCTTCAAATAAGACCTTAGCAACGGATGGCCGTTAGGGTCAAAATTCTCTGAGAGTGCAACCTCCAGCAAAATGACAAACACACCAGACTCCCTTTCATCACTGGCAGCAGGTGAGGAAGTAAATGTTTAAAACAACAACGTTTATGAATGGAGAAAGTTTTGTAAGAATTTGTTACAAATTAGTAAATTGGTTTTTGTCCTCACGGGCTCCCGTAGAAGGAAGCATGGCATCGCCCAGAGACTTAGATCCACGCCCATGTATTTTAGACCAGATTCTATGGTTATATGTTATGAAGCCAATATTTTTCAACAACTGGGCATCATTTAATAAATTTTCAACATTTCGATGGATATTTCCAGAGGTTAACGGTAAAAACTACACATTGTCTCTTTAAACTATTAAGTTGAGATGCAAATAAATTTGACTGACACATTTTGAGGCATTTTAGAAAACAGCCCCAAATGTGAGAACATCTATGAGTATCTGCTGCATGTTGAACATTGTTTTGGTTTTCCTCCTCTATATGAAACAAAATGAGCTCTAAGACTGTCTGTGACATCCTGGTGGGAGTTCTGTCTACTTGGCACTAGATCACTGGACCTTCTTAATTGTCTAGATGACTGGTTCCCCTGTCCAAACAGTTATCTGTCTACATGTTTTATGTTTCTGGGATTTGCTGTAAAAACAACAAAAACAAAACCTGAAGCACTCTATTTCGTTACTACAGACTATTCAACACCAATAGCGATGATCATTTTCAAAAATCTGCCCTTAAATTCCACCAGAGCTTCATTTTTGAATAAAGTTGGCAGTAGCAGCACATATTTTCTAAAAGCAGAAGCCAAAAAGCTATTCAAGTTAAATTTAGAGTCACAGTGAAAAGTTCAGCTTCTGTCTGGGAAACAAATCCTAACTACAGTTCTGATTTCAGAACAAAAGAGACAAAACAACTTTAGGGTTTTTCATTGTTTAAATCAGACTGTGTGTTTTTTAATGCCAGCTGCATTCATGGAAACGACTGATGATTCTGGCTCTTGTTCAGTCACACCTTCTGAGGACAACTTTCCTCTCAAATCTGCCAAAGCTAAATTATAAATGACAAAAGCTTTTAGCAGAACAAGTGAGCGAGCAGCTGGAGAGTGTGTTAGTTACAGAAACGGTGGTGGGATGTTTCACATGTAAGAGTGTTTGTTTAGCACAAAACAAGCAGAGAGAAAGAGGGAGGAGTGCACAGAGAGAATGAGTCCCGGCAGCAGCGAGGCCTGGAGATGCTTCTGATACATGCATGCCCCCCCGGGGGTAGCAACAAACTCACGCTGCTTCCTGTGGTCAAGAAAAAAGAAACAGGATACAACATCATGGAAAATAACTAAAATAAAACTAGATGCATCACAGGGAGGTCAGGGGTCAAGGGAGGCTCTGTAAGCTGAGATGTGTTGAAAGACTAAAGGAGTTCAGATTTCTGAGACAAACAGTAATCTGGTGGTAGCCCCCACTTTGACACGACCTACAGATGATGTAGAGTCAGTACAAAGGAAACTGCTAACCAAACTTCTCATTTTCTTTTTTTAATACGCCGTTATTAGGGCAGCACCTAAGCAGCATCTCACAACGTGTCAGCCAAATGAAGAAACGTCAGCTGAATGTTTGACAGCAGGCTTTGAGCTGAGAAGCAGCCATAGGCTCTGCTCCTCCTCGCTGTCTGACAGAAGAATTAAACTTTCAGACCCAGTCACTAAGTTAGACGCACCTCCACAACAGTAGTAAAGTCCAGTCAAATGTTTTCTGGAATAAAAATGTCTTCAGCTGCTTTTTAAAAGCATCCTCAGAGTCCAAACTCAGTAACAACAAAGGCAGAGCTTTCATCAGTCTGGGTTCTTCTGCTTTAAAAGATCCTCCAGTTCCAGCTCCACTCTGATCTGGCTCACTTCTACTTCCTGAAACAGGAGCACCAGAGCTTTTCCCTCACAGAAATTGACTCACAAGGCATTCATTTATTCTAGAGACCACAGCAGATGTGTTGAAAAACTGAGTGAACTTTAACAGATCATTTTGTGGTTATTTGCAATGGAATAGCATTCGGGTTAAGGAAATGGGCTGGAAAACATCTGACCAGTTTCTTTCTGGCAGGAGTTTCTGAATGTGAAATATAGTAAAATAAAGGTTGTAAAACTTCTCTGAAGTTAGGGATTTCAAATGTTTTATAGCCATATGCAACTTTTTCATATTTTTAAATCATTTTCTTGAGCCAGTATGTGCTAAAATGACCCTTTACAGGGTGAATGAAATGTCACTCAGACCCCCACCGCCCTCTGTGGCCAGAATACAGCATTTGCAACTTCAGAGTGGCGGGCCGCTCCCTGCTGGACTTAGAAAATGAAGCTGACATACCTGACGCTGCAGTCTGCTTCTAGCATGATTCCTGCATGTTTTAGATGGTGAACTCATCTGATTTGTTTAGTGATGAATTCACTGAAGTTTCACTTTTGGTTTCATTAATGAACACTAGGGGGTGCTAAAAGCAAACCAAAACTACCAAGTGTTCCTTTAAATGAGACAATTTATGACTTTTTAAAGTTTTAATAGTTCTCTGGTCCATAAAAAACACTGAGGAAACATACGGTGACATATGAGTGACGAGGCTACATTTAAATCTATTTGTAATATTAACTCATTTCTTATCCGTGTGCTTCCTAAAGAGTCATGTTTTACGCAGATAAATGAAAGAAATTATGGTTTTTAACAAGTTTTATCTGAACACCTTTAAGACGAATGTCAATGTGTCAGGATTATTTTCTCTGCTCACTGGTTCCTAATAACTGGTCACATTCCTGCTTTTAACCAACAGCATAACAGTTTAAGCCAATCTAAATGTTTATGAGCATTTAACCGCTGCTGTGGGTGCAGACAGGACACAACCTGATTGAGAATGTGTTTACATCACTGCTGATGCTCAAGTGCAGAACTTATTTATATAAATTATGTAGTCTCGTGATAACTCACAGCACTGCAGGTCTATGGAAAAACATTACTACATTTAAGCAGGTGAACTTTGACAGAAGAGGGGGTTCAGCATTATGCATTTAATGACATTAAGTTGGAGGTCTGAAAACTCATTAATAATACATCATTTGAACAAAGACATTTTTTTAAAATTTCTATTTAAATGTTATGTAGAATACTCTGTATGCTCCTATCCATTCTGGTAAGGACCTAAATACACCTAAATAAAGTAGAGTATTTATTATGCAGAGGTTATTAGTGAATGTAAAAATACATTTAAAAAAATTCTGCAACAGCACCAGGTTGCCCGAGAATGTGCCTGACTTTACTAAGGATAAATATCGGCTGATACGATGTATAAAAAAAAAATAAATAAATAAATAAAAACGGTAAATACCCGATATATCGGTCTACCCCTAATAAGAATCTAATTGTTCATAACATTTCCACAGTAGCACACTTTAAAAGATGTGAATCATCACTTAAGCAGAGGGTTAGAACTTATATCCATATATGACTGTTATTTTTTAGCTTTATCATCATTTATAGTGGAAATATTCTTTTAGGAGATATTTTGAAGTTTTATTTGATTACTAGGGATCATCTCAAGACCCCGACCTCCCGAACCACTTCCACAGAGAACCAAAGTACGTTTCGTGTTGAACAGTTTGGTAACTTTGACATATATATATCTGCTACCACTGGTATGTGACGTAGATATTCTCACAGGGACGTAATTACAGGATCATTCTGCTGATCACATCTTTATAGAATTATGTTGTCAGCTGTCAGTAGGGATTTCCCCTGTCATGAATTACTGATGAGTAAATTAAATCAAGCTTTATTTCATAAATACACCGATAACACAAACAAAACCCACAGTTCTGGTGTTTCCATTTAAGAAGATGAAGCAGGGACTGTTTAAAAAAATACATGGACAAAAAAGGACACACTGACAGGATGCAGTGTTTTCAGCAAAGAAGGCCGCAAGGCAGGAAGAAAAGAGGAGCACAGATAACGCAAGTTTGTTGTTGAGCGACAGAAAAGACAATAAGGAAGTTTCCAGACTGAATAGATCATCATGTGGCAGCTGGTTTAGGTGTTAGGGTGAGCCTCACCAAAATTCATTATATTATATAAAAAACATCAGGCAGCAGAGAGCCTGGCTTGTAGACCACACACGCATCAGCAACGTACATGATCACAAGTGTAAAATGTGGCCCACAGGATATTTATTATGGGGTAATGGTGGCAGTTAAGTGGCCGCCCCATTACTGGAGGGTTGCAGTCACTTTCATTAATGAGGTTTATAAGGTTATATGACAACCTAATACTGCTGAAGATCAGCTACTTATGCTAAGCTATCGGATATGTAAGCTTATGATGTGACATTACACAGGCTATAACAAAAAGACTGATTATGGGTACCAACCACTCTGAACTGACAAGTTAAATCTTTTAACGTGTCTCCAAACATTAAACTGTATAAAATGTGTCTGTTTCTGGCAAGAAATAAAGTGTTCGTTTATTTTTTAAATCTGATGATAGTGTCATCTTATAACTCATATTTCTATTTATTATTTTTGGCCAATAAATATAACAATTTACCCATCATGCACATTATATTGTAATGTGTATGAATGGTATAATTTTTCTTATCGACCAAAAATAAACCAATAAATAAGCTTGTGAACCAGACACCAGCTGCTCTGGCGTCTGAAGCTCATATTAATGAAAACCATCAGTTGACCACAACTGTATTTTTTTCTCTTTAGTGATACCTGCCATTTGCAAACGACACTGCAGGAAGCGTAGTGGTGAAAATTTCACACCCGCATGCTAAAAGCATACCTTCGCATTGAGTCTTCAACTGAACAGCTGTTGGCTTGGATCTGAAAAGCCTAACTTGCAGAGAGGCAGAAAACGTTACTTCTAAAAAGGAGCATGATGGTTTTGTAAAGAATCTGTATCCGTAAATCATCATTAAGTGACATGTTGATTCTAAAAGTTAACAGTTGCATCTTAAACCTTTTTGTTGAGCATTTATGTCATTCTTGTGTTTTTAGACATCACTTTGTTCCATTAGGCTTAGCAAAAACATATTTTCAAAACCTATAAAATGCACAAAAATGACATGCAGTCATAGGACCTCATCACACTTTCTGGGTCTTTCCTGGGAAAACGTAACAATAATAGGTTTCCGCTGTCGGAACTTCGGGGTAAATTTACCGGAACTTCCCGGCATGCGCGTCTCCACTTCACTGGGCCAGCCGAACAGCTGTTTACTGGAACCTTCGGAGTACCTGATCACGAGTGGCCCGGTGGAGTAGCTGAGCGGAACTTTTGGTTATCTCACGCTGATTGGTTTTAACTCAGTAGGAAATTACATCAGCAGATGCCGTTCAAAACAATCAGCAGTAGTAAAGAGGAGCTGCAGGTGAAGCAGAATGGAAGCAAAAGAAAATAAGCACCGATTGGGCTGCTTTAAAATTGCCGTTACTAAACTCCCAACACCAAAAAACACGGCAGAATCCCCTCACAACGATGTAATTTACGGGGCTTTGTTGTCTCACAGAGCGCCGTAAAAAACGAAGATTCCTCCAGTCATTGAACTCCACATTTTACATCACGTAGCTGCTCTCGACCGCCGAATGGATTAAATTATGCTGTACTTCGACAAAATAAAGCTTTTAATGTTATTAATGTTACTGTGGACGCTTTTTGGCGCTGATCAGTGACATCACTCGCTACTGAAACAGTTGTGATATGCTGACGTCTGTGTACAGAGCTGAATTTGAATGGAGACACAACAGCTGAGAGGACCGGGACATCGACTCTCTCGGTAAATTTCCCACTTGCTGAATTTACCCTGCAGTTCTGACAATGAAAACATGCCTACTAAAGATAAATACTGCCCAACACCAGTTTAATTTAAAACTACATTTGTGAGTAGTGTTTTGTTGTATTCTTCATCCCTTACTGTATATATTACAACAAATGGTCAAAAACATGGGAAACAAACTCAAAGAAAAGATAATAATAATAAAGAAAAAGTGAAATATTAATTTCCTTTTGTGTTGTAAAGAATGAGCATCTGCTTCATTTTCTTTTAAAACAAACAAATCCATACAGAAACCTACTGGGAATGGCTGTAACTGGTTTTAGATGGCATTATCCATCATCATGATCACCAGTAAGTGTTACAGATCTGCTAGCAGTCTTCAGTGAGAAAGAAATGTGACTATACTATAATTAAGACAAGAAAAAATGATTTAACCTACAAACAAACCTCTTTTTAAGGAAGCTGGATACATTAGGTTGGCTAAATGAAACCAGTATAATCATAATAACTTTATTTATAAAGTGCTTCGTATTATATGGTTAAACTGACTGAAGATCATAACTTCTAGTTTAGGATCCAAACAGATCTGAACACAGAGTGATAAGAGTACAGACTAGAAACTGTAGGTGAGAAGAAAACAAGCCTGGTGTGAGTAAATCTCACTCAGACCAAGTCAAGTGTTCTGTAGTTCTCCTTAAAGGGAAACCTCAAAGAACCCCATTTCCCCCTCTGGTGTCCATGATGACACGACGCTGTGTGTGAATTCCACCCAGAGACTAAAAATAGAACATCTGTTTCCCATAGCCCCCCCAAACAAACTTCTGGGAGCTATGAGGAAAGCCAATCCTTTGTAAAACATCTGACCCAGTGACTGGAACCTTATGTGAGACCTTTTACCTACAGCCAGTCTTTAAGAACAGCCTCTGGGGGAGGAATTACAACCCCCCCATAAAGAAGGCTGTAGGAAACCAGCTGTCCCTATAAACCCCCACCAACATGAGGGCTAGTGACCTTTAATCTTTGTTCTTCTACATAAAAACTTATAATCTCATTTTAAGCTCTCAGTCACTCATTTTTCAACAGATCTGCTGCGGTGTCTGGTATGAATGAATGCCTTGTGAGTCATTCTCTGTGTAGAAAAGCTCTCGCGCTTCTGTTTCAGGAAGTAGAAGTTTGTTGGGAGGAGGACAGCATAAGGAGTGTCACTCATTAATATTTATGACACACCAACACCTTGCCTCTGATTGGCTAACAGCAACACGACTCTTCCGCTGCCTTCATTCGCTCTTCTTTCTTAGGTAAAAAAATACAACATTGATGTTTTATCTTCACAAATAACACAAGCCTGATGGCGTTCCGCCATGTTGTGGATTTGCTAACGGTTAGCTTCTACTAGCCCAGATGCGCTCTGCTCTCTCCAGGATCCATAGATATCATATAAATTGCTAGATGCCTTAACTGGGAGTCGACAGCATCCCTACACAGCGGCCATCTTACTTTGGACAGCTTACGTTCCATTCTCAATGGTAGCAGATGGAAGGTGAGTGAATAGCTTAAACTAAAAAACTCTTAACTCGATTAAATATTAACGAATTTACAAGCGGTTTGCATTATTACAAACCTTATAGCACATAGGCTTGAGACGACATACTTGCACATTTTTAAATTAACGGGCCAAATCCGTCATATTTCACAGCCACATCTCTGGCGTTGATAACAAGTCAAGCCGTTTGAAAATCGGTTGAAAATTGAACAAGTTAGAGTTATTAGTACATGCACCATTGACACCAATGTTACGAAAGGGGGCAGCTGTCTGAAGTAAGAAGGCCGTGTAGGGACATTCGTCCAATTGACAAACAGCGCGGGTCAGGCATCTAGCACTATATATGATATCTATGGCTAAATCAACAACAGCCTTCCTCGGTCCTAAGCCAAGGTGGGCGGAGCCATGAATACTAGTTTTCCCTGTGACGTAGAGGAGACTGGCTTTTTCTGACCTGTTAGTTTTACCGGCTTTTCTTTCTCCGGATAATGCAGGTGACAGCGGATGAAGAAAATGTTTATGATCAGCATGCATGTCACAGTCGTGACAAAACGGCTAGAAAATAGACAAATATGTGAACACTGACTTCCTGTACAGCTAATATTGCTAGTCCCTCATATACTTTGGTTTAATTTTTGAAGTCTTCTTTCACCGTTTTCCAGTTAGGGTTAGGTTATTATCTTGTCCCTGACCACATAAAACTAAGCTGAATTAAATAGAGAATATAATATTTGAAACACTGAGTTGAGATGATTGTGTTGTGACTAGGCCTGGGCAATAAATCTAAAAATGTATCGTTATCAAAATTTCTGACTAACCATCATCATTTTTCCCATGTCAATAAATTTGGTAATAAAGAAATGAAAAGATGTGTGTAGGTTGGCGACGTTCACGTCCCTTTAAGAAGCTGTACCACCTCGAGTCACATGACAACATGACTCAACGTAATACACGTGACAGCCCCATCTAGTGGACACTTTTGTTTTTGTTTTTATTCAGTTACTGTCCATTTATCGTTATTGAGGTGAACTCCTCAATATACCGTGATACTGATTTTAGGCCATATCGCCCAGTCCTAATTGTGACTATTGAGTAACTGCAAGCGTCCAGCCTTCTGCATCCACGGACAAGGACTTTAGTTACTCCTGTGCACTTCAGAATTTATCAGAAGAGATGTGTGATCTCGCATAATCACAACTATTTTAGTTAAGATTGAAATTGTTATAATTTAATATGTGATCGGCTATAAAACATACTTTTGTCTTCACCTAAAAAGTGTAGATTATCTGGTGAGTTAATGATTCTTTAACAACTCAATAAAATATATTATGAAAATTGTCAATTTTCAACATAAATGCAGCAAAAAAATAGATTAAAGTGTGTTTCAGGTTTGTTCTTTGTTTTGAGGGAATGAGGGTAAAGGTTGGGTTATGCTTGATGCATGTACATTCTGCGCAGAATCAGGCCAAGACAACTTTTGCAGCCTTTATACCTTCCGCAGGTTGTCCCCGCTGTGAGCCAATATTTTCCCAGACTGTAGGGGGCGGCATAGGGCTCCATGGCAAGCACACAACACACAACAGCCAGTCCGCCATTGTTTTTCCGCGCGGGACTGTCCGCGTAGTTAGAAAATTTCCTAGGTGTGCGCTGCGCAAACTTTGGGCCGAGCGGAGGGGCGTGGTTGTTGAAATTACGTAATTTGGCCGCGTGGAACATTGCAGATCTTGCGGATGCGTCAAGCATAAACTTTAGAGAGCCAAAGCACTCCCTTAGGCTACATCAGTGGATAAAGGTGGACTTTTAAATATTGTGTGATGCTGTGATAAAGCCTATAAAAAATGGTGTTAAGCTACATCACCCAGCCCTAGATCATAATAAATCCTTCTATTTCAGAAGGCTCAACCGAAATCTGAGCTGAATAATCGGGTCACTGGAGTCTGTTTATTGACACAGCAAAAAATGTATAATTGTTTTCATCTTCTAACATTCTCTGAATATTCTCGCTGCACAGCCACTAAAAAATGCTGGAAGCCACTCGGGTGAAAGGAACAGACACACTCCTTTCGATCCACAAAAAAAAAAAAAATCAATCAGTGTTACCCAGAAAGAGGCAGAGACAGCTAAAATAAACTCATTCTCCATGTTTTTGTTATAACAAATGTGTGAAAGTCATCTACAACGGTCACTGAGTAAGAGCACTTCACCTGGGTCAACCGCAGACTCCAAACACAACACCTCAGCAGGAGAGTGTAATTGTCTCTTAAGTGTCCTGGTCCTTTCAGCTGTGACCTTTAAGCTGAGTGCAAATAAAGTAGTGAGAAATATCACATCCGCTTTAGTGCAGTAATCACAGAGCAGGGCTTCTCCCTACTGGGTGTTTTACCACTCAGGAGGGTAAATGACTATTTTTATGTTGACTGTTTCATTCTGATTATTCTGAACCTTTTTAGTCCCAAAAAACAATAATTTGAGTAAATTTTATTTTTAACAGTAATTTACCACAAAATAAAATGGCGCAGACGTTCTCCATATAAAGTGTCAAAAACCGTGTGACAAAAAGAGATGAAATGAAGCTATTACTGTTTTTATTCATAAAAATAAGAGCCTGAATATTCAGCACAGATGTGTCCCCGTGTTTTAACCTTCTCTGAGACATGAGACTGAATAAGAAATAACCAAAGCAGGATTCATTTAAAGGGAGACTAGGCAGTTTTGGCTTGTTTTTAGCACCCCCTAGTGTCCATTTATTAGAACCAAAAGTAAAACTTATCTCCCTGCTGTGCGTTCGTCTTTTTAACACCTTAATCTAACTGCTGAAATGTCTCCTCAGCCTTCATTAGTGTCTACAGGAGTGGTTCATCACTAAATCAAACAAATCAGCTGTGTTCATGATCTAAAACATGCAGGAAACATGCTGGAAGCAGACTGCAGCGCCAGGTATGTCAGCTCAATTTTTTTCTAAGTCCCAGCAGACCGGACTGGCCTGTAAAGGGTCAGTTTAGCACAAACTGGCTCAAGAAAATGATTTTAAAATATGAAAAAGTTGCAAAGTGTCCCTTTAAAAAGAAATTATTTTTTATATAGAGATAAAAATCACGAGGTGTTTCACAAGAACAAAAAAATAAAAATAGATTAAAAATATCATAAAACAAAATGGGGAAAAGGGAAAAAAGTAGATTAAAAAATGTGAAGGAAGAAAAAATAAATGAATAAGAAAAAGGGTAATCACGAGATCCCGAGAAAGACAGAATTGGTGGAAACAGCAGGATGAGGAGAAGTTAGTGAGGAAGAATCAACAGAAGGTCAAGCCATGAGTGTATTATAATATAAACTGTAATAAAATATGACTGACTGATTTAAATGATATTCATTTGGATTTAACATTATCTACACAATTAAATATGTTTTAAAAGGAGAATCAATACACAAGTACCATTTCTAAAATCAAGTGTGGGACTAAAGCCTGACTAAAATGTTTCATTATTCACTGGAAAAGGTGTCAGACAGAAAACTGTCTAACATTCAGCAGCTTTAGCAGCCTGTCTGTCTTTCTGAAGCCGCGGTGGAGCAAAGAAACCTCACCGAGAGAACAAATCACCTTTGATTGTTTGCTGACTTTATTTTTGGTCCTTCCTTAAAGCACCACTGAAGATGTTGATCATTAGTGGTTTCTGGACCTTAAGTTGTTTGTGCTAAGATGAGTCACACGTTTCTGTTATCTAAGAATGAATACTGAGAGATAAAAAGCTAAACTTTAAAATGAAGAGATCACTGGTTGTTACAACCAGCACACATTCAGTGTGATTCAAGGTACTTTTGCTACAGGATCATTAAATCAGATAATCTTAATCCAGCGTTTACTGCACCATCTATTATCTGCATAATTTAAAAAGGACCTATGATGGATAATAGTCAATAGAGAACCATCATTTGAGATGGCGAGAGTCTTCTGATTTAAAAATCTCTCAGCGTAATAAGAAAAGTGAAGAAAGGAAAAACATCTAACCGCCTCCCCAGGTTTCTGTCTCTTCTCATATCTCTAAAAATATTTCACACCTAAACTCCTTCTTTCTATTGCTCTTCTGCCTCTGGCCATAAAACAACAGTTACATAAACTGCCTTCAAGTTAAGTTTCCACCCGAGTTACATGAGACTCCCTTAAGCGCAAAACAGGAAGTTAAAGAAGCCTGGTTCGTACGGTTCAGCTCTGCAGCATTAAGACTGTTCTCTCCAGATATTTCTAACGGATGTGGGCATGAACACATCACTCAGGTGCCAGGCGCATTAGGAGGGAGAGGTGTCAGCTTTCTCCATGACAGAGCAACCTTAAATCAATTGAGATGCTGAATCTATGCACACACAATAAATCCCACAGGCCACAGGATTGGCTTTCACACTCCTGCAGAGCTCCAAAACACCCATTGATGTGCACCAAACAGGAGTCCATCACCTCTCGCCCACCTGTACCCATGCAAACTGCTGTGCTCAGGTGTTGTGGATAATCTGTATGCAGAGTTCAGATATATTGAATGCCTGCAGAGCAAATAAACACTCCATGGAACTAGCTACAAATGTTTGAAGTCACAAAAGACAATGAGTTATTACATTGTTCCATGACTGTCTGCTGAAAAAAATAAAACATCCATTCCTTAAACCTGGAAGCCCAACCCCTCCATGGAAGCAAACAGGAATTTCCTGATTAAAAAATTACACCTGAGATCATTTTTTCCAGGCGTTGACTTCTGCTGAATAATGTAGTTCATGCCTTGTAGCTGCATGTTCTTCTCTTTTAGCTATTAGCTGCAAGTTACCTGATACTTAAAGAACATCATGTGTAGGTGAGCAGAACCCCCCGTCCTGACTGCTCACACTCTGGTTTAAAACAACATGGCAGCACAGCTAAACAGGGTTTCATGGCTTCAACAGCTAAAGAAGATGGATTGACACAATCTGAGTCTACAGTCAGAACCTGATGGCGGTTCCCTAGACCAGACAATAACCCCTCGGAAACAAAAATCAATGTAATTATTTTTATTTGCAGTTCACTTTAGCTCAAATACACTTAAATAAAGGTGCCAACCCTTCACACTACACTCACACATTCATCCCCCTTATTTGCAGACCTACGTGGGGTTTGGGGTTTTGACCCAACACTTGTCAACATGTGGTGAGAAAGCCGGGATCAAACCCCCGAGCATCTGATCCCACTAATCCACCGCCTGCTCTAATAAAAATCTCAATACTAAATTGTTTAAAGCAAATAAATGGAGACATGTTATTCTTTTGGAGTTTAAAAGCAATAAACTTGACTGAACCTACAGGTGAAATTATATTTTAGTGCTGAAATGCACAGATTCTGGTTCGTGTGGTAAGAATCTGACCTGCCGATACGGATTTATGCTACATCATTTTTAACTTGAAAATGAAGATGCACGTGGATGATCTATGAATTATCATTTAGTGATTATCAGACCGGGAAAACACTTATTTTTACTGCTGCTCTGCAAAGGTGAGCTCATGGGATGAAAAAGGTAAAAGAAGATATGTAAGAATCAGGCTGGCCCATCACCAATTCAACAAGCTGTTGCTGCCTAATCATTTCCTATTCCGATCACCAGGTTTTTGGTGCGTTTCTGATAAAAGACCGTACGTGTTAAGCTGATAACAAGAACAGAAACCTATTAGGGCATTACTTTGATGTTCATCGTGTAATTAGACTACGGGGCATTAGGAGCTGCTTAACAAGATCAGTCCCATGCAGGATATTATTAGAACTTCCATTAGCACTAAATGCTGCATGTCTGTTTTAACTTTGACTTTAAGCTCACTTATGTGTTTCCTGCTGAAGCATTTCAACTCAGAGCAACAGAAGCATGAAGAAACCGTTCCTGCACGTCAACTCAATTCTGATGACGTTGTAATGTTTTTCACTAACAAACCTGTAACAATAACAACTCATAAATGATAACGCCATCAACAAATGCTAATTTGTGTCTTTATCTTCTGCAGAGGAGTGAAGCTTTAATTAAATGGACTCGGTAAATATCTGCAGCTGGATACTTTACATACTGTGACAGAGAGCTGTTGCATGCCACTGGCAGGTCTCCACATCATTAGGTAAGAGGTGGGAGGAAGTGCTGAGGAAACGAAGAGATGAGGAGATGCAGCGCAAGAAAAGAGAAGGAGGGAGAATTGGAAAACAGAAAGTATAGAGAGGAGAACCCGCTCTCTCTTTTCTCTGTTGGTTTTGAGCTAAACACAGTGTTTATTTGCGGTATGCAGGGAGCTATGTGCATGTGCGTGTTTGATTAATGATAAGTAGGAAGAGGAAGCTGCTCAAGATAAACACTTTCTTCCTAAACCAAAAATATCTTAAAGAATCCACCTTTTCTCAGACTTGTTATGAGTGCTGTGCATACTCCTGAGGCGTTCTCATCCCCTCAGAGGGGGGCAGGTGGCAGCTGTGTTGCCCCCTCTCTGCCTCCATCTCCCTGGCAGTCAGAACCAGCAGCTCCAGCCCACACCATAGCCTCCGCGTTAGGAGCAAAAGCCATGTGGCGCTACACATCACGACACACTCTCAGCCTCTATAACGTTCACACTTTCCTCCTTTCTCTCCTCTACCGTGCACCCACTTCCTGTAGGGGGTTTGAAAACAGATGTTCGTTGTGAAAGAAAGCAAACTAGTCACACATCACGTTGCATTTTTGCACTCACTCAACTCTAAAGTTTAGCAGGATATTTCAGCTGGTGACCTTAAAAAGAGGAGTTCATGCACACACACGCATTTACAACTTCCTATCGACACAAGAATGACTCAAACATGAAATAAACCCCTCCTTTTTCAGCTTCAACAGGCTTCTGGAGGCAACTGCTGGGTAAACATACACAAAGAAAACAAAAAACTGGGATCTTACCTCACTTTGTAGCAAAGCACAGGCTATTCAGCAGTCCATCACAGGGATTCCTGGCTCTAGACTAAGTTTACAGCAGCAGCAGGAGAAGAGAAGAGGAGAAGAAGCAACAGGCGAGAATAAAGGACAGTAACAGCACAAAGAATGACGAGAAGAGGAGAGGGGAGGAAAGCACAGCCGCTGGGGGGAGGAGAGGAGCGAATGAGTGAGTAAAAGACAGCTAACGGTGACTGACAGACTCCCGGTCTGAGCGTGAGGTTTATTCAAAGCTCACAAACTAATGCGTTCCTCTGCCTGCCTGCCTCCCCAGCCTGACGTCAGCAGTCACGTGACCCTGCTCTGGTGTGTGGGGGGTGAATGTGGAGGGTAGAGGGGTGGGAAAGAGAGATAGAAGAGAGACGGAGAAGCCTGTGTTGCTGTGGCAACAAGAACACTGCACCTCAGGTCCACTGACATTCACACAAAGATATTTAGACACAGAAAGCTTTTAGTGTATAAACGGATCTGCAGTGGCCAGAATGGATAAAGTCAATTAAACCTTCTGCTGTTCTTCCTCTCATTTAGACACCTAACAGGGACATTTACTGACATTTTTTGAATACAGCTGGAACGTCTCCTTTTTATTTCTAAATTGAACACCCTTGGAAATTGCCTGGGTCACTGTTAAGGTCTATCTGGTGCCTGGATTCTTGGCACCAAGTTGATCTCATTCCCGTTGCAGCAGAGCTGTCCTTGGTCTCTGATCGCGTTTGAGATGTTTAAGGACAAGATGTGACCATGGAGAGGTTCTGCTTGTGTCTTCAAGCGATCAAGTTCAATGTGCACTGTGGCGGTTTGCAGCTGATTGTGAAGCAGCCTGGGCTGAGAGTCAGATTCTCCCAGTCGTCTCGACTGGAAAAAGCTGGAATGCTCTGGCTGCATTGGGAGTGAGTCGTTGTTCCAAGCATAGAATAATATCTTGGTGTCTTGACTGCAAGTGATGGTAGGATGAAGAGAGATGACGCAAAGATCGGGGACTAGCTCCTGTCTGTAAGGGGGGAAAGGAAGCTGAGCCAAAAAGTTAAGCTCTTGAGTTGCTGGTCCATCCATGCTCCATCCAGCATCTATGGTATCCTGGATACAATTGAATAAAATAGGCTTCCTCTGTAAAATAGCCTGGCTCAACCCTTAGTCATAAGATAAGGAGCTCCATCACCAGGTGGGAGTAGAGACTGCTCCTCCGTGTCAAAAGAAGTCAGTTGATTGGGATGCCCTCTGGTCATTTAAGGTTTTCTGAGCAAATTCTACTGGTTAGACTAGCCTGGCAAGCCATCCTATATTTATGTGAATATGTAGTCTGGCCACGGCCCATTGACGGCTCTCAGTCATGGGGCGGGATCTACGGTTGTCTTTGAAACTGTCTCCGCATGCTATTGGATAACAAACAACGTGACATACTCACTGCTATGGATGTCAGTCAGCGAGGCAGTCCGCCATAAGATGCAAATACATCCTTTTTCTAAATAAACTTAAGTACCTCTCTCTCCTATTGACTCAAAGAAAAGCCCAAGTCTAAATAGTCCAAAGTTGATGCCAAAGCCATTTCAAACGAGTTGTTGCCATTTTTGTTTTTTCATTAACATCTTGCATACCAACAGAGGGCTGTCATTGGCCCACCAAACAAAAAGAATGCTGTGATTGGACCGCTACGAAGCTGCCGCCATCTTAGTTTCGCTCATTTGCACCAACATCCCACCCACCAAACCAATAGAGCGCTATGATTGGACCGCTACGGATGTCAGTTAACGGGGCAGTCTGCCATACATCATGGAAGAAGCAGGGAGGAAGACAAAAATACATTGTTTTTTCTAAATAAATGCGCTGTGATTGGCCAGCCACAATACTGGCCGGGGCTGCAGAGGTTCCAATGGAGCGTTGCTAGACTGATATGCAAAGCAAAATTAATTTGCTTCAGCAAATGACGAATGAGATTGTAGGCTAGTGGTTAGAAGTGCTGGGGTAAAATCAAAACCAGAAGGGATTGTTTATATACCCTCTCTGGCCTGAGAGACCCTGCAGGTCCCACAGGAGGATCTGGAGGGTGTTGCTGGGGAGAGGAACGTCTGGGCTTCTCTTTGGCACCTGTTACTTCAATAGAGCAATAAAATGCACTCAAAGTTTGGGTCATTTTTCTCTGGAAATATCTGATTTTGCATGTTTTCATTAAAAAAAATCTGCATAATGTCAGTTGCACTGGTGCAAATTATAGTCACATTCAAGAAATAGTAATTTCTGCTTAAAAAAAATCAAAGCATTACAGCTACTGTTGGGTTTTAATGTGACCTCTACTAAACTTGAACCATGCATTGTGTTTTATTAATCTGGGGCAGGGCTTCTGTGGGACTGAGTGGGGGAGTGGGCAGAAAATGTGAAAAAAGGCCCTCCTTGTCCCATCCTCCACTCCCTAAAGCGGCCAGTATGAACAGCTTTGGTCTGATTTCGTTTATAACAATAGCATGTTGGCCAGTTGAATGAAGCAGAGTGGGGCCCAGGGTGAGCTGTGGGGGTGTGAAAACAACCCCCCAGTCAAGCAGTAAGGGAAGGTATGTCTGAGCTAGCAGTGGAGAGAAGAGACACAAAACAAAATCTCAAACAGGATGAAGGAAACTGATCGGGTGAAAGCAAAAGTAATTTAATGCCTGCGGCAGAGATAAGTGTAATTATAAAGATCCCGCTGAGGAGAACATCAGAGACAAGAAAGAAATATATCAGTGCAAAGGGCAGCAAAGCACAAAAGAGATGAGATGATGCAAGAAAGTGAAATGACACTCTGACTATTAGACGGACAAAATGGTTGAGAATTAAATTATTATTCAATCTAAAGTCTGGATCTTTGGATTAGCGAGCTGAAAGGGGATACTTAATGAGGTTTTCATATGAAACTTTGAAGCAATACCTACAAAATGTCTTCATGAGAGCCATTTGTTTATTTATTTACCCGTTTCTATTTGAGACTGGAAGATTGGAGGGTTATGGATAAGTCTTTATTAAAACAGATGAAACATCAGAACCAATCAGATTAGTTGATGCAGACCACCCATATTACCTGAATGAAGTGTGTGTGTGTGTGCTTCAGCTTCATGTGTGTTAGGATGTAGGGTGGGTAACAGGCACAAGAGGGAATTCCTTCCTCCTAAAGACTCAGGAAGCAACAGCGAGGGTGGAAGTGAAAACAATTTCTCTTTCCAAGGAAAACCGTTAGAAGTTGTTTCTCTGGAAAATAAAATACTCCCCGCTTGACTCTGAAACTCAAATTACTCATATTCTGTTTGAAGTGTTACTAAAATCAGCTCTCAGACAACAGATGTTCTAGAAATGGCACATAAACAAATAATATGGTAAGGAAAGACAACTATGTGCTTGAAAAAGAGTCCCTCCCCCTTCTTTTATTATCAGATTACTTATGGGCAGCTGGCCTTGAATAAGTAACATCAACCTGTGGCAGATCTGGGATTATGTTCCCTACAGATGGATTTAAAAGATTAGATAACAAACTATCAACTGGATTATTATCAGGAAGGGAAGGCCAAAAGAGCTAAATTGTCTGACTTGTATTAATAACTAAACAGGACTAGGTAAAAAAACACCTATAAACAGAAGATTATGATACTTGACATGCACGCTTTAGGAAACGTTAAAGTGGTATTTTACTCATATTTTTAAAGGGATATTCCACCCCAAAGTAACATTTTGTCTGTTGCCATATTCCCCAGAGTAAGATAAGTATGGAAAATTATTTTTAAGCAGCCCAGTCATTCTCTAGATCCAGCAGTACTCCTTTAGCTTTAGCTTAGCATAAAACAATGTAAGTGAATGGTTCCAACTAGCCTTGAGTGTGAAAAAGTCATTAAAATGTCTCAATAGTGATCCTAATTCTGCTTGCTGACCTCAATAATCATACTGACTGCAAGTGAAAACAATAATAACACAAAGGAATCACAGGCGCCATTTTAGACTTGGAACTACTTTATGACAAAGCACAGCTGTAAGCTTCCACTGAAAGGGGCAAAGATCATGACGCAGCAAAAACACTTGCTTCCATAAACACAAATGCACACGTTTTTAGCGAACTGCCATAAAACACACACACACACGCACTCACCATTATGAAGGTATGTGTTGCAGGTGCAGTAGCCCTAGCAGGGAAGCCCAGACTGTCCTCTCTTCAGCAACTTTCACCATCTCCTCTGGGCCAGCCCACCTTCATTGTCTTCTTTATCAACAGTGGGGCCTCGTGACAGTCTGAAACACCTCTCCCAGAGGGTGTCCAGGAGGCATCCTGGCCAAATTCCATCTCAGCTGGCTCCTCTATGGCACTTGCACACTAGCATCAGCTCCACGCCACTCCGCTCCGCCGGCCCCAGCCTGGCTGCCTTCATTTTACACTGCCTTAGGGATGCAGACGTAGTTGAGCACATGGGCGGTCTCCAAAATCAGCTCGAAAAATTGGCGCAAAGATTTCAGTGATGTCATGAGCGCATCTCTGAGGATGTGGGCGGGTCATAAGAGCGCGGAGAAGTCCGTGGTGTCTTCCTTATTAAACAAAGGCTTCTGAGCAGTCTTGTGCTTTGGAGACTCTTTGCACTGATATTGCATCCTGCTTTGTTGTGTGTGGCAGCCTGGCAGCACTGTGTGTGCGCGTGTGTGTTCCTCACAGCAGACAGAAACAGAGAAAAACAGCTTCAGTCAGAGGCTCGTTAACTCCTCAGCATCCAGAATGACAATGAAGCCCGCATGCGGGAAGCCCCCGCTGGCTGATTATATGGGCGATGGTGGCATAGAAGTTAAGTGGTCGCCCCACCATCGGAAGGTCGTGGGTTCGCGCCCCGCTCAGTCTGTCGCTGTCGTTGTGTCCTTGGGCAAGACACTTAACCCGAATTGCCTCTGTTGGTGGTGGTCAGAGGGGCCGACGGCGCAACGATGCAGCCTCGCCTCTGTCAGACTGCCCCAGGACGGCTGTGGCTACTCAGTAGCTTACCATCATCAGCAGTGTGTGAATGTGTGAGTGCATGCAGCGTCTTTGAGTGTCCTAACAAAGCGCTATATAAGTTCGATGAATTATTATTATTATCATAATTAATTATAATTATTATTATTATATCCGCTAATTGGAGGCTCTCCCTAACGGTAGGCGTGAATTTGAGCCGACCAATCTGTCGGCAGTGGGTGTGTTGGACCGGTTTCGGCCCAAGGCAGCCTGCCTTGGGAAGAGGGCTGAAAACACGTCCGGTTCAGCGGCACAAATTCCCAGGCTACCCAGATGTGAACATAAGCTATCCTGACCAGGCCGTGTGGAGCTGATGCTAGTGTGTGAGTAGCAGCAGTTCTATTCCAAGATGCCCATGCTCTTCAGCCTATTTCTAGTAATATCAGCTTGTCTCTAACCACATTGAAGAAAACAAGGGCACCAAAGTGAGGTCCACTCTGACTGTGACAGAGTCTCATGATGCAACAATTTGAGCAGCTGCCCCCAGAATGGGAAGGGGAAAGAAACTGATCCATCAGAGGCTGTACAATGAGCAAATCTCCTCTTAGGCATGCAGATATGGTGGTACATGTTCAACAGGGAAGAACAGGCTTTGAATTTGGTACACATTGACTAATGTGGCACAAGGGATAGGGTTGAACAACAAACGAATCAGCAAGAGTGAACACAATGCCCCTCGACATGGCTTGGGACTGGAAGATGCAATTCAACTTTGATATCGGCTAGTTTTAACAACAGAGATGGTAACAACTAATCACAGACCAGACGTCATCCTGCAGTCAGCTTCTCAGAAGCTGCACCACATCCTAGATTCTGCTAGAAGCTGCTATTGAAGAGCCATAAGAGCAAAAAAGCCAAAAGGAAACTCAAATAACAGCCCAAGTAGTGTTCTTTGTAAATGGCCTGAATTTGTGTAGTGCCTTCTAAAGTCCTACAACTCCAATAGGCGCTTTATGGCACAACAGTCACCCACACACATTCACATGCTGTTGGGGATAAGCTACAATGTATCCACAGCAGTCTTGGAGATAACTGACAAAGGCAGGACAGCCATACACCCAATGCGCCTCCAGTTCCCTCCAACCGCCACCAGCAGGCAAGGTGGATGAAGTTCCTTGCCCAAGGACACAACAACTGTGACAGACAGAGAAGGGCGGGCACTTGACTCCTCTGACACTATTGGCCACAAAAGTTTGTAGAAAAAATTTGCAGTGAACGTCTGATTCTGAGGCCACATTTTGAGTGAGACATTCAGCTATGTGAAGTATGACAATCCCAAGCATCTATGTAATTTACCTGCACTGTTTTTCCAGTAATTCGTAACACATACTACAGCTTTATAACCCAAGTGTTTCTTTCTAAGGAAAACTGAGATACAGCTAGGGTACGTCTTTGTGTTATAAAATATTTGGTTATTAACTTTGATGAATTTCATTTTCATTTAACTCATATTTGGACTATGCACTGCATGTTAACAACAATATGAATGAAATTTCCCACATGCCGCTAATATAAATAAACACTGTCATCCAAATATAGTTTTACTAAGAATAAACATTCAACTTGTCATGTTTCGTCCCTTGCTTTCATGTGGCTTTGACTACAACTGGTTTTAAAGGTTCAGTCACCCACTGGATGGAGTTTTCCTTCACCCACACTTCCTGTTTAAAAAAAGTGCCTAAAGGAGGCGTCGCCAAGTGGACCGAGAGAGCGACGCTGAGGCAGTGACTGACTAAATATAAATTTACACAAATCTTGCAACGTTTGAACAGTTTTTATTTTTACAAATGTGTCGTACATACAGATTCTAGGCGATTCCATTCATTTGCACATTCTCTCACTATTTTGTGTCTCACTAGTCCCCAACAGTCCTCTGCTTCAACACACCTGATTTTAATGAGCAGGTGATTAACAGCCTTCTGCAGAGCTTCATGAACTGGTGATTCAACCACTGAATCAAAAGTGCTCGAGCCACCTACATCGCAACCATTGTGTCAGAGTGGATGTGTCCCCTGCACATTTTTTATGCTTATGACGCCCTTGGTTGGAGCAGAAAAACAATTAAAACATGCTGGATACCGCCCTCCAGGACCAGAACTGTGTATCCCTGATCTAGAGCCACATGGTTTTCAAACAGTGAGCAGACTGATGAGCTTCTACACAAATCCGAGTTTGTGCAACATTCATCATTCCATTACAGCTTCAGGGGGAAATGTCGGTGTGCCGTTAAAAAGCAGCTTCAGATATTTGTGTCGTCACACAGATACAGCTTGAGGAGACAAAAGTGATTAAGCGAGTAGTGTTGCACAATCACAGTTGCACGTTTTGAATGACTGCCAGTCACAAACACAGAAATCATCGGAAATTTGGCTGGTGGCGTGGGAAGTTATTTCTGCTCCTACAAACCATATGGTTACAAAATCCCAAAAACACATTTACAGGAAACATTTTATAAACAAGGTGCAACACTAAGGGATTTCCTGTGATTGCACACCTCTTTTATCCTGCAGCAGCTGGAGTCACAAACAGCTGGTCTGGCTCAAACTATCTCAAAGCTTCCATCAGTAAGACTGGTTAAATTCCCAAATCACTGAAATGAGTAGACAAATCTCCTCCTTGTGTGTTATGTAACTGCAGTGCAGGGGGGGGGGGGGGGGGGGGGGGGGGGGGGGGGGGGGGGGGGGGGGGGGGGGGGGGGGGGGGGCTGATGCACCTCGCCGCTCAGGCTAATCCAACCTACCACACTGCCTGCCAACACCAGTGACGGCAGCGTCTTGGAGCTCTGTGTGGTTGTGTAATAGCGTAACGATTATGTCAACACGCTGTTTTCAAAATAAAACCTGCAGGTTTAAAAAATATAAAATCTATTTGATTACAAAAATGAACTAAAATGTAATTGTGTCCTCCTCCTCACTCCTGTTTAACAAACACTGTAACCTGCAGCATGAGAGGAGCTAGTTATAAAGTAGTCAGCTTGTATAAGTTGGAAGAGTTTCTATGATGAAGAAACTGATGAATGTGATAGTATTTAAATAACTTAAATTCTGTTTCATTAAAAGCTCATTTCAAAAGGTTTTTGTTATTCATTCATTCACTTTTCATTTAAGAAATGCAAGCACTATCCAGAAAAAACAAACCATAGCAGAATAAAATAAAATGAACTACATAACAGCTCCATCTTTCCTTGTTTAACCCAAAAGTCCAAAATGGAGTGGAAAGGAGAGAATACTTATATAATTCCACCTCTGCTCCAAAAATCTATTTTTTTGTTTTCTAAAAACCAAAATAAATGTTTTGCATTCATAAAAGGAATCCATATCGCCTGCCACCTTTCACACCAGAGTTTTGAAACGACTGAATTATACCGGACTGTTCAAACAGACACACAAGCAGATACTTGCTTGGAGGAAAACTTTAACACACAAGGACCACAAGGATGAGACAACTGCATTGAATTCCAAAGATTTTTCTTCTTTCATTTTTGTTGCATAAATTGTTACCCAAAAAAGTGGATTGTCACCACCTGTAGTGAAAACTGTAGGTCAGAGCTGTTCAACCCTGGATTGTTTAGCTGTTCCCCTGCTCCATCACAGCTGATTCATTGATTGAGTAACCGCTTCTGCATGTTCTTAAGTTCTTCAGAAGCCTGCTAATCACCCAAACCAGGTGTGTTGTAACAGGGATACAAGGAAAACATGCGGGTGGTGGCCCTTGAGGACCTGGATTGAAAGGTCCTGCTGTACACCTAAGGTGGAATGTTGTTGTGTAGCTATAATTAGAACGAGTATGAGCGCATGCACGTCAACAAAGCTCCAACGGTTTGCACACACGGACACGGATAAGCATGTTCAAGGACTAAAGCAAAGCACTTTTCCTCACACATGAATGCTTTGCTCACATGTTTCATTTTAGAATAAAAGCTATGAATCAAAGAAATAACAGCATTTATTCACTGTTACAGCAGCTGCACATTAGAGCACAAACAATCCTCCAAAACCCAGCAACACCTGCTGCTCCTCTAAGAGACCAGAGAGCTGATTCCTTCCTTAAAGCATCCACTGCTGCTTATTTAGCTTAATCCTCATGAGCCTTTACAGACAAGTACAGAAACAGGCTTTGGAGATAAATACTTATTCTCTACTGCTGATTAGGAACGGCACATCTTAAGTGTACTTTAAATACATTAAGCCTCAAAACACTCAATGGGTTTGTTTCCACGGGGTGTGCAGCAGCACATCTCAGAGACGTTCAAGAAGTGTTGTGTCACATAGAACGTTTCTTTTATGTGCTATGTTGCTGTCAGAACAAATTAAGCTCACCAGTCCAGGTCGGGCTAGACAGGAAATCAAATGTGGGAGCTGTGTAAAGTTATTGCTCAACTTGGCTCTAGAGGAATAAAGACTAAGACTCAGGTTAGAAACCTTGGTGTTACCATTGACTCAGACCTGAGCTTCACTGGTCACATTAAGGCTATAACCAGATCAGCGTTTTATCATCTCCATCAATTAGCAAGAGTCAGAGCTCTCATGTCAAAACAAGATCTAGAGAAACTAATTCATGCGTTCATCTCCAGCAGACTAGACTATTGCAATGGTCTTCTGACTGGGCTTCCAAAAACAGCCGTAAAACAACTGCAGCTTATTCAGAATGCTGCTGCTAGGGTCCTAACAGGAACTAAGAGAACTGAGCACATCACCCCGTTCTAAAAACTCTGCACTGGTTACCAGTAACCTACAGAATCAATTTTAAAGTGCTTCTACTAGTCTATAAATCACTCAATGATATGGGGCCTAAGTACATGTTCCATTATATACACCTAGCAGGGCTCTCAGATCCCTAGACAGCAGTCAGCTGGTAGAACCTCGGATCAGAACCAGACAGGGTGAAGCTGCTTTTAGTCATTATGACCTCAAACAGGCCCCAACTCTAGTAACTTTTTAATTAAAATTAAAAGCCTTCATGTATTCATTAGCCTATGACTGAATGCTGCACCTTCTGCACTGTAACTGCTAAACTTTTGACTATGCCTTCTATCTAATTGTCTGAATTATTTCTTTGTGTATTTTGATTGTTTTTGTTGCTCCTGCTCTGTAAAGCTCATTGAATCGCCTCCGTGTTTGAAATGTGCTATACAAATAAAGCTGCCTTGCCTTGCCTAAAGCATCCAGCAAAATTCTAAATATTGCTATCCAATCCAATTTATTCATAAAGCACTAATAAAAAACAGCGACCAAAGTGCTGTACAATAAAAACATGCACAAAAGAAGGAAATATTACAGTGGCAACAAAATTATACAAATCACAGGAAAACCAACCATTTCTATCAAAGGCCAGAAAAAAAGGTGAGTCTTCAGGCAAGATTTAAACATAATTAGAGAGTCAGCCTGTTTTACATTTGCAGGCAGCTTGTTCCACAACCTGGGACCGATCACTGAAAAAGCTCCGTCTCCTCTGCTTTTGTGTTGGGTCTGGGGAACCACAAGTAGCCCATGTTCAATTGATCGAAGAGATCGCACAGGCATATGCAACGTCAACAATTCTGACAGGTAGTGCGGGGCAAGGCCATTTTGGCATTTAAAAGCAAATAACATTTTAAAATCAATTTGGTACCTGACCGGGAGCCAATGAAGGGCCGATAGGACTGGTGAAATATGGTCGTGCTTGCAAGTACCAGTTAAAATCAAAGACTGGCTGAAGCCCACATACAGGGCATTACAGTAGTCCAGTTTATTGATCACATAGGCATGGATAAGCATTTCAAAATGATGTCACGGTAAGCATGTTTCTATCTTTGCTAGCTGTCGCAGGTGAAAAAAGCTAGCAGTCACCGACGAGCTTATGCGTTTATCAAAACAGAAATGCCTATTTTCACACCAAGATTAGAGACAGTGGTCTTAAGAAACTGGATTAATAGTCCCAAGTCCAGACAGTCAGTACCACCTGTGTGTCTAGTGCCAATCTGTAGAACCTCAGTTCAGGTTTTATTGAAATGCAGAAAGTTTGCAGTCATCCATGACTTAACCACGGCTATGCAATCCAATACTTTTGCTGCTCAGAAATTTTCTCATGGCTAAGGGGCACATAGATTTGACTATTATCTGCATAGAGGTGAAAAGGCACCCCGAACCATCGAAAATAGACCCCAGGGGAAGCAGGTACAAGGTGAACAACAGTGGCCCAAGAATGGACCCCTGAGGAACACCACATGTCAGGGGAACTGTGGAGGACATCGAGTCACCAGTGCTATTGCTTAAATCAAGTATCTGGGGTTTTCTGCCTTTTTAGGAATTATGTGGGATTTTATAGAAATCCATACAAGTGATGGTCTGACCCTGTATTGTGACATAATGTAGGCAATAAATTTTTTTTTGCTAAGCCTGGCACCTGTCCCATAGAGTCCCATGCAATTTGAACTGAGCACCACTTAGCCAATAGCGTTAAACATTTGCTTACATACAGATGCCAAACACAGAGGGGAAGCGAGCGTTTGACCTAGACAGCTGCAGAGTTGGCGACAAATTTTATGGACAAGTAAGTCTTTAAAAAATAAATATATACATGAGTAAACAGCATAACGTGAGAATAATTATTGTAAAACAATGTGTTTTAACTCTGTTTTCTGGCTAGAGGTGCGAACGAGAGGCTTTGCTTCTGGCCGTAATCATAGAAGAAGGGAGAGGAGCTTTTGGTGTAATACATTTTTTCACCTCTAGATGGTGCCTTTTGAGAAAAAAACTCTTTTGCTTTAACTATAACAATAATATGTCACTACCTTTGACACCTCCTTGGCAGAGGTAAAGAAAAACTGAAAGTAAACTACTGAACATTTGGATACACGCTGCTATCTTTGTCCTTGCTTATCCCGTGAACTGGTGAAATCACCATTGAGTTCCACCCAGTAGCTACGCACGTGCCCTTGAAGTCTTAGTGAAAACATACTATGTTGCGCATGTGGTGGAAAGCTTGGGTAAGATTGTTCAGAGCAATCTGAGGATAAATTAATGAAAATCACTCAAACCTGCAGAACTTTCTGGGTGTTTTTGTATGAAGGTTATTCAAAAAAGATGGAGCAAAAAAATTAAAAGGTCTTTTACCGAATTCTGTTCTGATTCTAGGGACGGACATTTGAAGGGCAGCTCAAACGCAGACCAGGACGATTTTGACCATTTTGCAAATACACACACAGATAAGCTGTTGGACCAAGGAGAGACTTGTAGACAACAGATATCCAATGAGTAAATATGTAAGTAAACAGAAAGGGCAAATAAAAAGCAGCAAAGAGAGAACAGTGATGAACACGGTGACTAGAACTTATAACCAATATTGCACAGCCCTACAAGTAATACATTTGAAGAGCAGAAATCGTAAAACCATTTTTACTAATTATTTTGGAAAATGATTAGTTTCTCTGAGTTTTTCATGCAGGCTGAACATGAAAATAGTCTCCTACACCTATCTCCTGTATTAGCTTCTGATAGAAAATAGACGGTAAAACACTAGGATTTGAAAAACCTGACAGATCTACATCACACTGTCTCAACATTCATGGACTCACCCATCTTGGCTCTTGAAGGAGAAGGCTGTTGTTGGTTTAGCATCCAGGAAACAGCAGAGAACGTCTCCACTAGTAGAAGGTAACCGTTAGCATTAGCAACTCCACCGCACAGAACTCCTTCAGGCTTGTGTTATTTGTGGAGTAGGGCTGCACGATATTAGGAAAACCTGCGATATGCGATAACAGTGCTTAATATTGCGATATCAATATTACTTGCGATAAATGAGCAAATACTTAAATCTGCAGTTTTTGTATGTATACTTTAGACACACCACTCCATCCTCTATCATTAATATTAATACGGTAACAAAATGAAATCATGCAAGTTTACATTACATTTCTAGAGCCCAGTTTATAGATCTTTATGGTTGCGTTGGAGGTGACAACGGAGATTTGTCGTGTTTCCCCTCGTGGTTGCCACGGGTGTTTGACATATCTTGCAAAGTACTTGTGTTTGTTGAACACAAGTACTTTGAAATAATAGTCATGATGTTTGAATTATGAGTTCTTTCTCGCTAACATTTTCCGCACACGTCTTATCCTCAGTCATTGCGACGCTCTCTAAGCTAAGTCAGGTGTTTGCTAGCCATCCAAATGAAGTGCCGTCCACCTAGGCACCAAGGCATCTAACCTATAAGAACCCAACCGATTGGCCAAATGGGTGAAGGGCTCTATTTGATTTGTCAAAAACTTCATGCTTCTGTTTGATTGACAAAATGCATTATGTGTAGCAAAAATCTGAGATGACCATTAATTGCGATATTTTTCTGTTCTTTGCGATATGCCTATTGCGCATGCTGATATTGCGATAACGATAAATTTTCGATATATTGTGCAGCCCTATTGTGGAGTAAAAACATCAACATTGCAGAGCAAACAGACTTAGTGGTAGAGCCGCGTTGCTGTTATCCAATCAGAGGCATGCCATGTTCTGCCACTTACTCCTCTGGCTGAATTCTACATCTCAAACAGGCGTACCAGAGCTTTTTTCCCCAGAGAACAACTTACAAGGCTCCTACTAGCGACCACTGCAGATGTATTAAAATATGAGTGAAGTTTACCTTTAATGCCTGAGTTCTGTAGTTTAAGTATGCCTCACTGAACAAGCTTCTGCGTGGGAAGGGGTGATAGAGATATCACGGTCTTCTTGTAAATAAATAGTTAGTTTAGTATCCTGAAAGGTGTAACAACCTGTCACACCTACTACAACTTTTTTTTAAAAAAAGAAATAACATCCAAAAGTATAATCTAATGATTTTCAGTGAGTCTTTTCACTTTAAAGAGGTCTATGTCTTTGAAAAAAATGCTCTCATCTTTCTTGGTGGGATGAAATATATGAAATGTCTATGAGTCAGCCTTTAATATTTCTGTTTCACCATAATCTAGACTTGTGTGAAGACAATTATTCACAGAATGTTTTTATTTATTCCATTTATAGATGGAAAGGTGGGCTGTAAAGAAACATGAAATTTGGAGAGAAAGGGAAAAAAAGGTTTGTTACACAATCCAAAAACCATCTTAAGAGTTACTCAACAGCATCCCAACCCACTCCATCCTCAGTGATTCAAGAACTATAAACAGAAGGCAAGACTGATGACCAGTCTGTCCCTTCTCATTGTTTTTTTTATGTCAGATGGTTGGCTGGATGCAGGGAGAGGATTAACCAGAGCCCACGGTTTCAGACTGTCTTATCAGAGAGCAGCAGGTTGGGACTCTGGAGCAAAAAGACACACATCACCACCTCCCCTATGAGTCACCCTATGAGCTACTGCTCTATATTACCTATACACATCAAATATGAGACAAATTCATATAGATCCAACATGCACACACTCCTACACCTGCATCCATAATATTCATACAGACACAGAGTTTGAAGACTCTATAATGGGATGATATGTTTGGACGAGCAGGTCAAAGGTCCAACTGAAGCAGCTCACAGCTGCAGCCATGACACTTTCACATTCAGTGAGTCACAAGAACTTTTTCTGAAAAACTTAAAATCCCAGCATTTCTTGACGGAGTGCATATCTACCTCTACTCTCAAAGTGTTAAAATAAAACCATCCTACACTCCACTTTATTAGATACACCTGTTCAGCTGCTTCTTAATACAAATAGACATGTAAATGTGGTATAGATGCCTTGTTTAAATGGAGCATCAGACTGGACAAGAAAAAGGATTTTAAATTTGATGACAGTGTCTTGTCAGGTCAGGGGATACTGGTCAGACTGGTTCTGTGATGGAAAAGCAACAGCAGCTCTAAAAACCACCGGTTCCTACCAAGATCTGCAGAACAGCATCTCTGGTCCACAACATGATGAACTTGGATTCAGATGGACTCCAGCAGCAGAAGACCACAATAGGGCCCTCATTTATCAAACTTTCGTAGAAACTGTCCTATGAATGAAATTCAGACTGTTCGTACGAACAGCCAAAATCGCAAAAGACAAGATACCAACAGGAAATAAATGTGGAGTCATATACGAAATCCCATGCAAAGTATGCAATAAAACATACATAGGAGAGACTGGACGCCAACTCAACACATGAACAATAGAACACAGAAAGGAGTGTGAGAAGGAGACAAAAAGAAGACACACAAGAGCAGCAAAATAAAAAGAAGCAGAAAGTACAATAAAAATATCAGCCGTAACAGGTCACTGCACAAGAGAAAATCATATAATGGACTGGGACAAAACAAGGATCATAAACACCGGACAACAAAAATACAAAAGATGGATCAAGGAAGCGATAGAAATAAGGAGACATGGACACACAACCATGAACAGAAATGATGGGGTTTACACACTGGATCATGCATGGGACTGTGTCATTGGCGAGGAGAGCGTGGGCAGCAGGGGGCGACTACATCCTCTGCTGCCCACAGATAAATGGAGAAGGAAGTGACGTCGCCAACCGTGACGTGGCTCTGAGGAAGATCGCAGGTTGCGATCGAAACGTTAGCAACAAGAAGGTAAAAAATAACTCTTTGATCTGTGTTAAAAAAAGAAAAAATGACAATAGTTAGCCAAAATCCTGATTTATGAAACATGCGGTGGCCACTCGTACGCATGTTCCTCCAAAATCAACTGTTGATAAATCCCACCTGTGCGTAAAATAAATGATATAAATAATTGGCCTTATTTTTGTTGACATTTGGCCTTTATTTATTCTGATTCTCACTATTAACTCATTCACTGCCAGCCGTTTTCTGATCAGAAAGCCCCTGACTGCCAGCGTTTTTGAGCGTTTTTACTGTTTTTTGAAGAGTCACAGAACATTGTGCTCTATGATCATGTAAACGCCAAAACTACCAAAAGAAAGAGTAGACTCACTTCTTACATCAGGAAGAATCACCGTATTTCTAGCGTTATCCGTTCCTTCACAATCTGTTGTCGATGTGTGAGCTGCAGAAGCATTTCCGGTTGGCGCATTGTTTTTTTTTCACAGCAGCGTCCCAAAACGATCTCCTAATTCATTGATTTTTTGCTTCATGATCACGTGACATGTGATATACACGGATGAAGATCTGCTTTAGACACGTGATGTTTATTCTCACGGTGCGGGGGCTCGTTCCGACGCCCACCCCATAAAAATGCAATTGACGACTAAACTTGTCAATGGCAGTGAATGAGTTAAAAGTACAATTTAAATTTGTGAAAAACCGAAAGCTGTTACTCAATTGATTCATTCAGGGTCATATTATTGTTTATTCATAGAATGTTATGAAATGCCTTTTGCATGAGCTCTCTCTAATCACAACAAAGAACTAAGAAAGCAAGAAAATAACTGCAAACTAAGGATAACTTACAAATAATTTTATGAGACAAAATTAGAACGTCATAGGCGATATGGACCAAAATTTAGTTCTTGATATTTTTTTTAGCTGAAATCCAATATACAATATATATCTTTATATTTTTCTTCCTGTAAGGTATTTACAAGTTAACTCCCTTTGAGCTGCAGAGAAATTGTATAGATAAATTCATCAGCAGATTAAATGCATCAAAAATCCATTCATTCTGCTATTGTCAAACAGTACCCTTAGTGCCACTGGCTATCAGTCTGAGCTTTGGAAACACACGTAGGTTTTTATTATTTGTGTGGCATGCCTCCCCACCCAGACAGTAAAAACTAAACACAGTCAGTCATGGTGAAAAAGCTCGCTGAAACACCAACAAGCTCCCTAAAATTAAAAACTGCAAAGCTAATATCCAGCGATTTTTATGAGTCCAAAGGACAACTTTTCTGTAGGTTTTGTCAGCAACGCTATTGATCAGATGTGTGAGAATACATGTGATGACCGCTTACAGTCAGAGACCTGTCAGAGTCGATGAAGCAGCAAGCTAGCGAGAGTGACACCTGCTAACTCTAGAAATTTTAATTAAAGGCGGCGTGACTGGTCCAGGCATTAAGAGAGGGTAAGCACCCTCCTGAGGAGAGGTGGGAGGAAAGATTCTGTGCAGGACGGTTTGAGTCCTTCATGATGTTTAATGCTTTCCTCCTGTAGTGGGTGGTGTAATGTCCTGTATCTGGGTGAGTGGTAAACCAATAATTTAGAAGGCAGGATTAACAGTTCTCATCAGTGATCATGTGCTTTGATGTTTCACCAAACCAAACCAGTATGAATCCAGTTAGGATGTTTGGACCAGTAGAAATAGTGTCTATTGTGCTTACTTTAAGACAAAATCTATGCAGAGACCATGAGCGGGGGAGTCGCACATGAAAAGTCCAACGCGAGTATTTTTGGTTCTTTTAAAATTTAGTCACATTTACTGCTGACACAAATACAGTAACTTCACCAAAATCATCGTTTCCATATTGTAGGTAAATTAAATACAAACTTGGAGAATTCAGCTTCAGTCCCTACCTTTTAGATGGTTTCTCTAAATCTGACTTAACTTGTGAGTGTTGGTCTGCCCTCATTTTACGCACAATACCTCTAAAATGAACAAGCTGCTGCTGTTTATTGCTTTAAGTGCCTTGCATGCCTGTGTGTGTGCTTAGGCTAAGGGAGAACATGTGGGTATCAAAGAGCAAAGGATGTCCAGGCCATTTATCTCTTTTAATGCTAGTAACACAAACAGACACACATACTTGCTCCTGCTTTATGAGTGCTCGAGTGTGTGTATGCATGTCTGTGTGTAACAGTTTGTGTTTGGAGGGATCTGGGGGCCTGGGAACTGTGTGGAAATCACATTGGGCTTCCTCTGGCTCATCGCAGAGTCATGGGAAACAACAGCAACCAAAGACAACAGGACTCGTGCACCATGGTCTGTAATGTTTCTGCAGCAGAACAAAATCACCCACAATTTATATGACAGCATAATGTAAGAAATGATCAAATGTTATTTATTAAGCAGGAATGATGTGAATAGTATCACACTTGATGTGAAATTACTTTGGAGACAGAAAAGACTTTGTGGAATGAAGAAAAGTGTTGTAGAAGCCTGCAATTTACATGATACAGGGAACCTGGATGTAATAACAGAATTGGTTAGTCGTTAAATTATGGATCAGGCTTTGAGATTTACTGAATCTAAGTGTTTTTGGTGAAAAAAATGTTAACAAACATGTCTGATGTATGGAATTTTTACATCATTTGTCAGAGTGATGTAAACTTTGCATCCTTCAATGAAAAAATACTGCACGGGGGAAGAAAAATCCCCACCATCCTGTTTATGTCTGCAGCGTGCAGTGATATGGAGAACCGCAGCAGACACCTGGAGCCAGGTTGTTGCTAAGAGTCTGCTCAATACCGCAGCAGGGCTACGGCAAGTCGTTGTAGTATGTAATTTACAAACACTTCTATCTTTGAATATACTTTAGTATGGATTATTGCCAACCCGTACAATAGATATGCCACCATTACATTATCAGTAGAAATTAAATGTTATTATTAGTATTTTCAGTAGCTTACTACTGAACATGTTAATGAAATACATTAAATTTTACTGATCATATGTGGGTATATTTAGATTGTTATTTAGACTAAGATGAGTGAAATGTTAATGAAATGTAGGTCAAATTATTTTCCATAAAATATTTATTAACTAGAAATATCAGCTGGGAAAGAGGGAACTAGACAACACCAATTTAATACATATTAATGAGCCTTTTATAATTTTGTTTTATTTCATATTTTTAGCAGCAGATCAGTCTCGTTTCACTTGAAATGTTGTCAAATAGAATATTCGATTAATCGTCAGAAGATTCGATAAATTCAAATACAAAAATATCCGATAGCTACAGCCCTAGTATTTTTAGTCTTCATTGACTTTGAGAAGAACTGCTGGTTGAAGGTATTTTTCTTTTTCCTACTCCAGTGTGAGAGCTTGATCTGTTAATAACCAACAGATGTGAGGTTAAGGGTGATCTGAAGATAGCAGAGCTGGTTTATCTGTTGAACTCCAGTCTTAAAAATGACAAGAGCAAAAACACTGGTCCTTTTCTGGATTTTGTGTCGTGTGTGGCGCCAGCATACGAGTCACTTTGAAAATAGTTTGACTAGTGTGCTATGCTTTATTTACAAGATGAAGGTGACTGTACTGTGGATAGTGATCTATCCAACAAAACCATTTGGAACAACACTGTCATCAATCCACTGATTCTTTTGAAGGACTGGTTTGGCTCAGAAAAATTTTATAGTCATATGAGTGAAAGCAGAACTCTTCCATACACAAACATACTATATGAGCATAGATACCACCGACTGGCCTCCAGTCGATCATATTTCACACACCACGTGTCACAAAAACAATTACCTAGACCAAATAGTTGGCTGTCCGAGGACTATATATGGAATAAAATTTTTGGCTCAATATCAAAATTACTAGAGAAAAAAAATGAAAGTGCTACAACAAAACTAATAATAGAACGGCAAACCTGTGATGGAAGTCAGCTTTTGTTTTCCACAATTTAGACCTAATCCATTACATCATCTCAGAGTCATTCTGCAAACCAATAGCAGCTAACCACAGTGGCCCTTTCACCACTGCCTTCCAATTTAATCTATTTAGATAAAAAAAATCTAGCATGTTTCTGAAAGCCTCTGTAAGCTCCCCTGTGGAGCAACAGGGCTTCAGTTTGAGCACTGCACAGAGAGGAAGGCATAAATGCCCTGAAATACAAGCTGAGTCTGGAGAACCCATGTTGTTTTTCAACAAAACGTCACACTAGGATAACCTCAGCACTTCACTGGTGCCATGGCAACATGTTTTGTACATATGGTAGCTTATCTACCATAAAAAGCAGCAGAGTCAGAAGTAATGATCTGCAACACTAGATCATTCACTCAAAGCCCGATCAAACAATGAAACATTTGGTGTACGCGTGTCCATTGATGCAATACACGAAACAGAATTGGTTAAATAAAATGAGCATGACTTAATTACTCTTTCATTTGAGATCTACACCTGTTGAACTCATGAGCATAAAAAAGCTCCTATGAATGGCTATGCAGCACTGACACTCAGCTCTTTAGTGTTGCTTTAATACGACATTGCCTTTTTAGGTAGATGGTAATATTGTATGTAACCCTAATTATCATAATCAACTTAATAACTGACAGCATAATATGTCAGGTCTTCATTGGATCTATGTAACAAGTATAAATCAAAGTATTAATGTTTCATCTGGGCTCTAACCATGTTGAAATAATGAGCATAAACTGACAGCTCCACAGATAAATCAAGGTCTTAAACATGTTGACAAACTAAATTTATTTTAATTCTACAAAGCATCTCCATCTGTAGTTCTGGAGAATTGTCAATGTTCTATTCCTGTCATTAGCATTACCACACTTATGAAAATCAAGGCATGTGACCTGTGGACTTATGGTAATGAAAACGAAAAACAAATGGTTCACCACAAAGCAAATCTATTTCTACTAACCTGTGCTACTGCAGCAGCAAACAGATCTCTCAATCATTATAGAGAGGACGCTGGACATTTTAGACCAATAACCCACACTGTTGTGTCAAAGGGCCTGACTCACTATTTCCATTTCTGAAACAATCTATAATAATGTTTCTTATAAAGTCTGAGCTGTGAAATACGAGCTCTGCTATTATGAGTTAAGTAACCTACCTACTTAAATAAATGTCACACTCAACAGTAGCTATCTCTGCACCCTGCAACACTGGTGGGCACAGAATAATAATCTGTCACTGCCCTTGCAAAGAGATGACGCAAGTCTTGTTTGTATAGTGATGGCCAGAATGAGGAGTTTTTCAAAAGCCCCTGCACAATCTCAGCACTAGACGTATATTAAGATGGTGTTAAAAGTAGCATAATGCACAGAGAGGCAAACAGAGAAGACGTAACAAAGTATTTCTAACCTTCTTGGACACCAGCCCAGGCAATGTGGGTGTCTGGACGAGACACCCTTGCTTACTCATTCGCTCATCTGCTCAGTAAAACTGGGCTGTGGCTGCAACGTGTTGCCTTCCTTCCATTTTTGTTGCTGTGGGTAACTCCCACATGTAACCCCCTCTCTACTTAATCTTTTTTCTCACACTCTTACTTGCTGCTGTCGTGGTTTGTAGCCCACTCATTACTGTTCCCCTCTCAAAACTGTCACTCCAAGAATCTCGCCTCTTACTTCTCCTTTGCTACATTTTGGTTGGCAAAGTAGTATGTTAGAAAAGGACATATAAGGCCAATGGGTCTGTGTATTTCTATGTGTGCCATGAGTGAAGTTTTACTAAAGTTAAAGTCCTATTAGTTGTCACACTGGTGTGTGAAATGTATTCTCCACATTTGACCCATCCCCTGGGGGAGCGGTGAGTTGCAGACACAGCCGTGCTCGGGAACCATTTTAACCCCCCAATCCAACCCCTTAATGCTGAGTGCTAAGCGGGGAGGCATTGGATCCCATTTTTTGTAAAGTATGACCCGACTGTGGATGTGAACCCATGATCTGCAAGTCTTGGGGCGCAAACTCATACCACTAGGCCACTGAGCTAGTGAAGTGCTTCCTAAACTTTTTAGCTTCTGGCCCATAAAACAATAATGGCAAAAAGTCATGACCCCAAATATGACTTATGCAAACACTGTTAACAAAGCAAACATTAAATTCAATAAAAAAGCTAAATAAACAAGAACATAATGAAAAGACAAACAGCTTATTTGCTTGTTTGTTAATTATTTATCCAATTCAAAACAAAACATAAAAAAACATGAACGTAACAATTCAGACCAATAGTAGAAAGAAGAAACCTTTTTTTTGGTGGCGACTTTTTTTTTTTAACTCATTCACTGCCATTGACGACTATAGTTGTCTTTTCACACTCACTATAGTCGTCATTTCCCTTTTTTTACAGGGTGGGCGTCGGAGCGAGCCCCCGCACCGTGAGAACAAACATCACGTGTCTAAAGCGGATCTTCATCCGTGTATGTCACACATCACGTGATCAGGAAGCAGAAAATCAATGGATTACGAGGTTGTTTTGGGCCGCTGCTGTGAAAAAAACGATGCGCCAAACTGGAAATGCTTCTGCAGCAGTGCTTGGGCACCAGATTGTGAACGAACGGATAACGCGAGAAATACGGCGATTCTTCCTGATGTGAGTCTACTCTTTCTTTTGGTAGTTTTAGCGTTTACATGATCATAGAGCACAATGTTCTGTGATTCTTCAAAAATCAGTAAAAACGCTCAGCAGAGTACAACTCTCACCAGAAACAAGCCTGACTTACTTCCGTAAATGTGGATCAAGCTCTGACACCGGTCATAGAGGGACCTAACAGCCCGTATCAAAGACGCCTGGTACCCCATACTCCCAAAAGTATCCCCCACAGGGCCCCCCGAGGGACACGGTTGAACGCCTCTTCCAAATCCACAAAACACACACACCCTCCAGGACACTATAAATAACTACAGACTGTGTAATTAATATGAAGGATGTTCACAAACACTCCAGACATTCCTGATTGTCTACGTGATTTATAAAGCTGCAAGTTATAAAGACTTTTTTTTAAAGGAAACTGGAAAAATTCCTGGAGACAAATAAATTTGAGTAGTAAATTAAAAAAGTTTAGCGTGATTTTAGATATATATTATGATGATTCTGGATCATATTTATAAGCTGTAAATGCAGTTATTTCTATTCCTTTGTAGAATAGGCTGTATCTTTGGCCAGTATGATTCCTAAAAACCTTTTTGAAGACAGCTTTAACCCCAAGTCTTCACACTTTCTGCTGGTAGCAGATGTTATGACTGCAGCCCCTTTTCCACACAGTGAGGACAGCCCTGCACTAAATCAGAGAATGCCCGCTGACCCAACAAGCTGGGATGTGAACCTGTCAGTGAAGCTTAACAACTCTTGAACTCACAACTTTGTAGCTATTGATGTCATCACTTTTGACGGACTGTCTGGCCTCAGTGCAGAGATGTCTCTGTCTAACTCAGTGGTTTTCAATTACTTTCTGTGAAGTCCCCCTTAGGATACATAGATTTTTTTTAACCCCCCATGCGAGCGGATTCTCTGTCGTGAGGCAGAGGGCTAGATATGAATAATGTAAAACTAAATATGTGTAGTAAATATCAATAACAAAAATTTTACCTATACTTTTACACTGGTGTGTATTGGCAAGAATGTAGCAATGTAATACAGTATTTCACAATATAGGGAATATATGATACAATGTGGTACTTAAAGCTAGACGATATTTGCAATTTTTAACACTAAATTTAATTATTAAACTCAGGCCAGGCGCTTCCAAGACATATTCAGATTTACCACGAGATCTCATTCTGTCAGAATTAAGGTGGTAAAACTGCTGCCAACTAGCTCTCTGAATTTGAATTGCATCACACAAAAGGACTACAGTAAATGTTTGCATGTATATTCTCAAGAAAAAAATTCATACACTGCTTTAAAATATTGATTCAGTATCATGACGAAATAATGTGGTATTTCAGTGTATCAATATTTTCTTATATCCCTACTATTAACCAAAGACACAGTAAAGATAAGCCATGCCTTGCCACCTTTCTTCTCTTCATGAAGCCATGGTATTTTGTTTATAGACGCTGCCGTGTTGTGTGTTTTGGAACCAGAGTCTGTGCACTCAGGAGGTGGGGTTGAAACTCCTGCCTACTCCTTTGCACACAGTCCTGGTGTTTTTAAGCATCAAAACAACCAATTAAAATTAAAGATAAAAATAAAAGCGAGCACTTGAACATGTTAGGAATCAATAAAAGTTAGTCTCTGTAAAAAAATTATCTGTGGTCAACTTCTATTTTTATTCATAAAAATGTTCCATTCAGTTACATGGAGGGGGTAAGACAATAAACGGGAACCAGTAGCAATGGTGACAGTTGTTTGTTCCAGGTTTAATATCAGGGTTCAGTCAGATCTCTAGAAATTGCATACAAAGTCAATGCAAAAAAAATTAAATTCAATCCATGCATCCACACATAAAAATCCCCTAAATCCATCCATCCATCCATCCATCCATCCATCCATCCATCCATCCATCCATCCATCCGTCCATCCATCCGTCCATCCATCATCTTAACCGGTTTATCCTCACTATGGTCATGGGGAGCTGGTGTCTATCTCTTGCAGTCATCAGGCAACAGACAGGGGACACCCTGGACAGGTCTTCAGTTCATCGCAGTCACACAGACAACCAGTCAAACACTCACTTACACCAAGGGAGAATTTAGAGTCGCTAATTAACCTAACATCATGCATGTTTCTGGTCTGTAGGAGAAGAACATGACAACTCTGCGCAGAAAAACCGCAGGCGGGATTTGATCCGGCAACCTTCTTCAAGGAGCCAACATTGATACAAACTGTGCCACCATGCAGTCCCTGTAGAAAAATCTAAACAAAAATTTGAGTTCTATTGTATTATTATTATTATTATTATTAGATGACACTGATCTGCAGTGAGAGCAGGGTGCAGGTAGAGGAAAAGCTAGAGAGGTTGAGATATGTACCAGAAAAGAGGAATTAAGTTTAGTTGCAGCAAAAGACAGAATACATGTGCGTAAATGAGGGGGAACAAGTGGATCGGTTATGTTACAGGGAGTAGAAATAAGAAGGTAGAAAACTTTAAGTACTTCGGGTCTATGGTCCAAAGCAACGGAGAGTAGATAAGAGGTGAAGAAATTAGTTCTTCATTGGAAAAAAACACCTAATTACAATTAGCTAAATAATTCAAAAGTGTTGGCTGGATTTTTCTTTTATTGTTTTTTTAAGTGTAAGACAAAGTTTTTCAAGTGCTTAAAATTTTAAAACATTCACTATACACTGGTATCTGTAATTGCTCAAATAATTGTTTTGCCTGACAGACATTCAGACACACAAAGATTTGAATGATTAAAGACAGCTGGTGAGTACAGCTGACATTTTGAACAATGTTGTTTTTCCCAGCACTCCAACAGATGGGTGCAGTGAAGGATGAAGAACAAACGCTCAAAGATATGATAAAATATAAGAAGACCTAGGAGTGTAACTGCAGACATAGTGTATCAATCAGAACAATAACTCCACATTCCAAACACAACTGTTTGTGTCTGCTGTCACACTCTACAGCTCTATGGCATAAGTCAAACAGGCTGGTGATTACGCACATACTCAGGAAATGGTTTCAATCTCTTGCACCACTTTCAAACAACTATCTGTTTAGATCCCATTAAAATCAATTGAGTCGGAAGATGTGTGAAGCATTTCCCACAAGGTAAAAAGACAAAGTAAAGAAGGTGGTTTAAAAACACTAAATGGGTATTGAAGTACTAATGGTCTTTTTATCAAAGGGTTCTTCAAAACAACCATTTTTGTGTCTGAAGTTAGTCATCATATATGATGTCTACCATGATCTAACATGTCAGACAGATTGAGAGTATGAAGCCATGATTCACAGGTTAGAGAGGAAAATCAGATAAACAACAAGGCCAGCAGTCACCAATCAGCCATCTGCAAACCTGCCTTCACAAACATCACGCATCATTTGTTTAGCATTTCATGCATTCCCCCACTCACTTTTAGAGTTTTATTTATGTTTGATTTAAACATTTTAAACTTTCTTCATTAGTGATCACATGTTCATTTTGATAAACATTAGAATTTCTTGTTCTTAATCATCACTGAATGGATTAAACATGAATGTAATGAATTTGTTAATAAGACCTTTTAATGTCATTAAGTGTTTGAATATTAGTACTGCATAAAATCTCCATAATTAAAAACATTTATGAAATAATTTTGAAAGGAAAAACTATGGTTCTTCAAAGCTTTTGTAGATCTTCGAATCAGAAGTTGGGTTAAGCATTGATGAATTTTTAGAAGACGTGGCATCTTTTCTTTCAGCTTTAACCACAAAAAAGTTGGACCCGTTTTCTTGAAACAATTCTATTTTTATAAAACCCCCTATGCCCTGAAAAATAAACATTTGAATGTTATTTTATACATAATCAAAGCTTTTAAACCAGTGCCAAAATTGAATGTCAGATTTTGTTGACAAAATATTTTCATAATTTTTTTTGTGACAAATGTAAACAAAGTGAAAGTAAAAAAGAAACTTGGAAACGGGTGTAGGGACTGAGAAGATCACCAATGTATGATGATGCTTGTCCATGTAAGGCCCTACAAACCAGAACTAGGATCTTGAAATGAACCCTGAGGTTAGCTGGCAGCCAGTGAAGCTGGAAGAGGAGTGGGGTGATGTGGGTGTGTTTGGAGGACTTGGTCAGCAGCTGAGCACAGGCATTCTGAACCACCTGTAGATGGTTCATGGAGGTTTTGCTCAGACAAGTGAAAAGCCAGTTGCAGCAGTCTAAGTGAGAAGAGATGAAGGTGTGGATAACAATCTCAAGTTCAAAGCAGGACAGAATGGGACTCAGCTTAGCAATGTTCCTGAGATGGAAGAAGGAAGAGCGAACAAGAGAAAGAGAAATGGCACGAGAATCCAGAGTGAGAGCCGTGCTCTCATTAAGAAAACGATAACTGACCAAACTAGGGATGCTCCGATCTGATCACGTGATCAGAAATCGGGCCCAAATATATACCGAGCATTTCTTTGGTACTACAGAGAAAGGACAAAGGAAGACATGCTTGGCCTGGTCCTAAAACAGAAAAATTATTGAAAGGTTTCTGTTGGATTGTGTTTAAAATAAAATACTGCCATCTCAATAAATTACTGCTTAATGGCACCTGTTTTCAAACAACATGTAATGCACATAAGGCAATAACAGCGATCCACTCAGCTATCCGCTGATCCTAGAATAGAAAGGTTGATGGCTGGGAGGGATGGGGGTGTGGGGTCGGTGTACAGGTGGTGTCCTCTGTATTTTCCTGAAAGCATGTTTTTGCACATTATGTTCTGATGTTGAGCTGTCACTGCTCCATCAGCTGGAAACATGAGGCTGACAGTTGATGGTCTTGCTTGATCTCAGTCACAAAACCACATTGGTGTCAAAATAAGCAGAAGGACAGAGCACGGCAGCAGCGTTCTCTATGCAAATGAAATTTGGCTGCATGATCTGTTTCAAGGGTCTTACATCAAATACATGCTTCAGCATCCAGAATTTCAGTGATGTTCTTTATTCTTCAAAAGGCAGAGCAGAAATATCATTTCAGTGTTTGTCTTTAAGCACCAACTGTGTGACAGATATCCTGAGTTTATATTGTTGTACTCCCTAAACCTCTAACGTTTTCCATTCTGTGACTTCAATGTAAAAAACAATCACGCCTGATACTGACATGCAAATCTGAGAGCAAAGGGCCTCAGTCCACTGCAGCATAGCTGTATCCTTGGTTTCAGTGAGGAATGCAAACAATCTTGGCAATCCATCCTGGGAAAACTGGAGGGCAAACGTAGACATGGTTTCCCACACTGTCCATGTTTGATAAGGAAAATGAGCCAAAGAATAAAACAAAGACTCCCCTCACAAGTGATGTTAAACAATCACTCCTGCAGTTACGTCATTACAGTGAGCATGCCTGGTGCTCTCAGAACAGATTTTTAAACTACTCACTAGTTTTTTGGACATAGTTTTTTGTAGTGGGATTACACAGCTGGGCCTTATTTAATGTGTCTATTCTCAGGAGCACTAGCACAAAGGCTGGGTGATAGCAATCAATTTAGAAATAACTTTTCCTCGATAGACATATTAGAACACGTCGATACAACTTCAACATAAAGAATAGAGCCACGCGGCTCAGTAACAAGCCAGGCGGACGCACTAACAGCTAATGTTTGTGTAGCTTTAGCCTGCTGCAGGTAACAGGTTACATGGCTGGTAAAAATAGAAAAGATGAGAGCCCTTAACAGGTAAAAAAAGAGGCAGCGAACACAGCAAATGACGTAGTTGAAAATAAGGGACCAAACAGCTCATTCGTGTGAATGTAGTTTGGCTAACGTCATAGCGGTGAAGGTAATGTTGAGTGCAGATCTGTTTGAGCTGATGAACCAGCTCCATGCACTGGAGCAGCAGGATGTAGGACTTTATCATCCCAGACATGAGCGAGTTTGAAGACATTTACTTTAAGCACCATGGATGTAGCATTTATTTCACTTCTGTACACGACGTGATCCACCAGAAAAGAAAGTTAACTTTCAGCTTTTTTTATTTTGAATTTTATGCTCTTGTGAAGCGCCTCGTGATTTTTATCTGGAGAGGCACTATATAAAAGATCATTTCTTCTTCTTCAAACACACAGACTTCAGCAGATTTAACTAAATCGATCCTTGCACAATAAATTGCTACAGCAACAAGAGGATATAAAGAATTCAAATTTATTTTCCTTCTGAGCGATTGTTTTTCTTTGAAAGCAGCTTAAATTTTCACTGATACAAAACAAAATTGTCTCTTTATATTCCTTTTTTATTGCTTATTCTTAAAGAAGTTAAAACAAGCAGAGAAATTTTGAGAATTTATATTTCAATGCCTGTTTTATTGACTTCTGTTCTCCTCTAAAGCTTGAAGATTTTAGTTTAAAATAAATATTTTATTAGTTATATAATGCTTGATGACGTACAAAATAACCTCTTATCTTCAATTCTCACTTAAAAGTACAAGAGAACATTACAGACTGACATTTGTTTTATATCGTGATATATATCTATATCGACCGATATGAAAATTAATATTGTGATAGGAATTTTTTCCATAGCGCCCAGTCCTAACTAGCACTGGCTGGTGGCTGTAGGCAGCCATCAAATACTTTATAAATGGAGTTTTCTATTGAAAATCCAGCGATTCCATGAGTACATTACATTTTTTTATAGTGCCTTTCAAGATAAAAATAATAAGGTGCTTCACTAGAACAAAATAAAAAGATAAAAAAAAATATTAAAAATATAGTGTAATAAAAAATGATAACTCTAACGTCTTCACTCTGATCCAGACCTAGATTTCCTAATAGAGTATGGAGCAATCTCATTCAGGCCTGATGGACGTAACAAGTTTACCTTTACATAAAATATCTCAGTACTGATTGGCGCAGAGTACAACATTGGCCAATGACACTTGTAGCCAACCTTTAAAAGGTCTGTCATTTAGACAAACCAAGGCTGAGGTGAGAATAGAGGCAGCTTCTGGCATATTTTTGCACTAGTGAAGATGACAGCATCATTAGCATACATTTGAAATTTGACATTAACACATGAACTTGGCAGGTTGTTGATATATATGTATATATAAAAATAACAGAGGGCCAAGTACTGACCCCTGAGGTAGGCCAACAAACATCTAAAAAAGTTGATTGGTACTGTTAATGTGTCTGTTAATGCAGACACAATGTGTCATGTTATCTAAATATGGTTTTATCTACGGAATTAAAAAAAATATTCAAATAAGAAAATTTTGATTTGAACCTGCAGCCTTCTAGCTATGAGACAACAAAGCTACCAACTCAGACACCAGGCAGCACACACAGGACTAATTTAGCATTATTTTATTTTAGTAATCCCCATCACAGCTCGGGTCTGTGACCATTCAGTTGCACTAGGGTTGGGCGATATGGCCTCAAATCTATATTGCGATATAATCTGAAGCATGTGCGATAAGGACATATGCCACAAAATAGAAGTCCTAGCAAACATCCATATGATGTAATATTTAAAACTCCCAATTGTAACTACTTCTATCACAATATAGACCTGGTAGGACTATCCTAAAAGATGAAATATGTAGCCATTTTGAATCCTAAAGAATAAACATCAGCTGCGACACTTACCAGGTAGGATGAGTGAGTGGACACCTAGATGGGAAGGATTCAGGAACCTCCTTCTGCTGGGGGAGTTGTGCTGTCCTTCCCTCCCCGACGATACTTTTATGTGAAAGGCGACACCTGAGCAGAATGTGCAGACTCTTAAACGCAGCCCTACGTTAGAAGCTACTCTAACCCTACCAGTATAAGTCACAAATGTATCTCTGCCTTTACTGATTGACTGATAGATGCATCGTGGGATATTTTTCTCTACCCATCTGAGTGTTTCCACAAACAAACATGTAAATAAAAATGCAAATAATAATGCAAAGATCAGCTTTTGCAGCAGTCTCTGCAAAGGTTACTTGGACAACATGGACTTAGTAACAAAGCCTGATGATGAGCAGCCGGACCCAGATCTTTTCTCATCTGTTTCTCTATATTTAAACTTAAAGACCAAGTTCACTTGTTTTTTCAACACATCTGCAGTGGTCTCTAGTATAAATGAAAACCTTGTGAGTTGTTCTCTGTGGGGAAAAAAGCTCTGGCGCTCCTATTTCAGGAACTAGAAGTGAGCCAGATCAGAGCTGAGCTGAACACGACAGGATTTAGAGTCTTACTTCCTGATATTTGGACATCTCTCCTCTGATTGGCTAACAGCAACACGGCTCTACCACTGACTCTGTTTGCTCTGCAATGTTGATGTTTTATCTCCACAAATAACACAAGATAAGGTCAGATGCAATGCTATGAAAAACTTTATTCTCATATGAAAAACATATGTGAGGAAACCAGAAAAAAAGTTAAATGTTATGGTTTAGAAACTCATTTTCTAGGACTTAATTTATTTTGCAGAATTTGTTGTTGAAATGTATATTTTTATATGAAATGTGGGAAATGTTTCTGAAGAAACAGCTGAGCTTTGATGATACTGTTTAGATTAGACATGTTAATGTGAGAGACTTCTCCCCTAAAGCTGTCCTGTCAGTGCTCTCTGGTGGACAGACACTCACTCATGATGATGATGCTGTTCTTAAACATGTCAAACATTTTTGTCAGATTAAAGTCAGCAATCTTTATTTACTCTCCAATAAATATCTACTATATGAGGTTTGGCATTTTAAAAAAATGCTTCAATAATTATGTTTTAAAATTAAGAAGAAAAAAACTTTTTAAAAAGTATAGATTCTTTGTTGATATTTGTAGAAAAAAACATAAATTTATCTAAAAATATTACAGGTATTTCAGTATGCTTCTGTTGTTGAAATTTAATGCAATTATTACGTGAAAAAACTGAAAAGCTGCTTAAACCTGCATTTTTATTATATTTTATTGAAAACCAAAATTAGTTTTTTTCATTGTTTGTATCCAAAGTTATTAAGAGCCATTGTAGAAGGTCCAAAGGGCCACTTGTGGCTCCAGAGCCACAGATTGCAGACCCCTGGTCTGAGCTTCAGTATGTAACGTGTAATAATAACAAGAGCCTTTTAAGGGTCAGAACGTTTACAAAACTAAATAGAACAAAATAAAATAAACCAAAATAAACATTTGGTTTTGTTACAGAGCCATACAGCTCATGCGCGTGTATTCATTACCAAGGAGCCCTAGCATCCAGCATCAGGTTGGAGATTTCTAAAAGTCCAATTAGCTTAGCAAGCTAAAGTGCTAATACTGGTGAAAGTGCAGACTAAAACGTGTAGTTTAAAACTTCCATAAGCTAACATGTTAAACAGAAATGAAATACAGGTAAACTACCGGCTAGCTAAACATTTAATCTGCTTTCATTTCATTCACTTGGTTTTACTAAACACTGGTTGATAAAATGCAGCAACAGGAAGCACGAAATGCAAATACAAAGCCCCCCGACTGTCGTCGAAGCCGTGACTTACCGTTGAGAGGAGGAATCTAGCCCTCGTCATCCGCCGGTAAGTCGGTAACGATGTAGACAGCACTCGGTGACACATGGAGCCGCAACTGTCAGTGTTTTCGGAGTTTGAGTCAACAAATGCTAAAGCTGATGTTCCACGTGTGAGGGGAAACAGGTCACACTTCCGGTTTGAATGTTCCTGTCTATTAGAACCACCCACTCGTTAACAGAGTACAGTAATTAAACAAACATCAGCTTTATTTTTATTTACCACCCTAAAACGCAGCGTTTATTTCTGTACTATATGCATTTGAGTCACATCTCTTTCCATTTTCAGAAAAAAATCAGAGTGAGACCTCTGTATGATGGTATCTCTTCAGCCACCAGAGACTTTAGGATTTCTATCCTGAAACTGTGCTGCCACCTAGCGGACATGTATGGCCACAGTGCCATTGAACAAGAATCTGTTACAACAGTGGAAAACTGATTAAAACCTTGATTAAAACCTGTAGATGTAACTTTGTTTTACCTGAGACAGAAGATGTAATCCCCCTCTTCTTCAAAAATATACATTTCTTCTTAGGGTTTTTCAGTGCTGAAAAATGTAAAAACATGTACACAACATCATCAAGCTTTATTAAAAGACTAACATGGTTAGAGAGAGAGAGAATAGCATACAAAACAATAATACAAATTTTTAAAATACAAAACCATAAATTAAATATAATCTATAATGAATACAAATAAAGTATTGAGTTGAGGTGACTCGGGCATGTGGTCAGGATGCCTCCTGGACGCTTCCCTGGTGAGGTTTTCTGGGCACGTCCAACCGGGAGGAGACCTAAAAAAAGACCCAGAACACGATGTTTCTCATCTGGCCTGGAAACAACTTGGGATCTCCCCAGAGGAGCTGGCCCAAGTGACTGGAGAGAGGGAAGTCAGGACCTCTTTGATTAGGATGCTGGATGGATGGATATTATTACACGTGAGGGGGGTGCTGTCAATCAATGCCTCACTGCCACGCTTTTGGTCTGCCAGGTGACGCCTCCTTTAGGAACAGGAAGTGTGGGAGGTGTAACTCATGATGTGACTCACCCTTTAACAACGTTCTAACATAGTATAGCTATAAATATATTGAAGGGAAAAAAAGAAAAAATGAAAAAAATTAATAAAGTGTATCCTGCTCTCCTTGTGTGTGTAAGGTACACAATTTAGCAGTAGCCTAACTCCATTTGAATAAATGCGCAAGTCAGGACGTAGCGTCTAAGCTCCTTTAACTGGTACACATTTCTTCTTGGAGTAAACTGAAATACAAAAAAGTAGCTATAATTAGCTTAGCATTACATAAATGCTTTTTAATGCACATCCATTAGCATTCTCATACAACAACCAAATCGTCATCCATAACAATTATTTCTTACAAATATACATAAAATATGCTTCTACAATCCAATATAAATAAACTTACAGACGGTGATGTCGTTGGCACGAACATAAAGACAGGTGTTAGCAGATAAACGTCACCATCTGTAGCAGATAAAAGTCACCATCTGTTGCTTACTAAGAACTAAATAAAATGGCAGACTTCCAGTCACTTCCTATTCCCGATTTTCAAAATAAAACACATTTCAAAATAAAGTATCTTAAACTGACTACACGCTTTGTAATAATAGAATCAAAGGCAGAACACTCCCCATCTGGCATCGATTAAGAAGCCATATAACATAAACAATAACAAGACCAAGTCAACTTCAGTCACCGGTCTAAGGAACCTTTTGTCCACTCCATCCTTAACGACCCGGACTTCAATCTTGCGGACCTTCCTGTCACTGCCAGGGAAAACATTGGTCACAAGAGCCAAGGGCCACTTGTTTCGACAAGAACCATCATCCTTCATTAAGACAATTAAGACTCTCTCCATTTACGACGGAGTTGCAGTGACTGCAAATATTCGCTCTTCCAGCGATTCCAGAAGTGGTCAGCCAATCGTTGCACTTGGCGCCACTGTTGCTTGTACAAGTCCTTCTCAGTGAAAGACACTGGGGGAGGTGGAACGCTCGGCTTCTGAGTGAGAAGCAACGACGGAGTAAGTATTTGAGGAACGTCAGGATCTGACGAAACAGAAACTAAAGGTCTGGAGTTAATGATAGCTGTCACCTCCGCCATCAGAGTGCACAAAACTTCGTGAGACAAAATGGAGGGAGGAGTACGCATCAACATAGAGTCCAAGATTCTCCGTGCATCTCCAATCATGCGTTCCCACGCACCACCCATATGGGAAGAATGAGGCGGATTGAAGTGCCATGTACATCCGTGATCAGTGGTGTATGTTTGGACGTCCGACCCCGTCACAACCTTTTGGAATTGCAGCTCCTTGCAAGCACCAACAAAATTGGTCCCGCAGTCTGAGTATAAGTGAGCAGAAGGGCCTCGGATTGCAAAGAATCTCCTCAAAGAGTTGATAAACGAAGAGGTGTCCAGAGACTCAATCACCTCTATGTGGACCGCCCGCGTGCTCATGCAAGTGAAGAGAACGGCCCAGCGTTTACTCTGAGCAATGCCACCTCTGGTGCGCCTGGCTGTCACAACCCAAGGACCAAAGACATCTACACCAGGGTGCGAAAAGGGTGGTGCAGTACAAAGTCTCTCTTGTGGAAGGTCTGACATTTTTTGCATCTCATATTTTCCACGAAGTCTTCGACAAGCAACACATTCATGAAGAACAGAACTCACACGTTGCTTGCCACCAACAAGCCATATGCCTGCAGCTCGAATGGCACCTTCAGTGAAGGTACGACCTTGATGTTCGACTTTCTCATGATAATATTTAATGAACAACGTAGACACATGGTGTTTGCCTGGCAGGATGACTGGATGTCTCTCTCTGTCACTTAAGCCAGCCAATCGTAGTCTGCCTCCAATCCTTAGCAGACCATCTGAATCCACAATGGGATTAAATTTGCTTAGAGAACTTCTCTTAGAAACGTCGGCTCCTCTGGAAAGATCATCAAACTCCTCAGAGAAGGAGTCTCGTTGTACAGCAAGAAAAATGGCTGTGGTCGCCTTGGACAACTCTTCTACCGTGAGAGATTTTGGACACCAATGCCAACCATGACATCCATTGGGTCTTTGGCTGATTGGCAAGAAAGAGCAGGTTTTGTGAATGAGTGTTGCAACTCCTCTCCGTGCAGCCTTCCAGGAAGAGAATTTCGTAAACCTTCCACCTCCCAATAGTTTGTCCTTTTTTCTGTCACACAAGTTGTAACTTGCAATCGGATCTCAACATCAGTATCAGGGTTGATAAGCTCATAGGTTTCATGTTGTTCACTGTTTTGCTGTGAGTTGTACAGAAACCGTGGGCCCGTAAACCAATTGGTTTTGATGAGCTGTGAAGCCTGAACCTATAAGCATGATCCGCAGGATTATGCTCTGTAGGTACGTACTTCCACTGGTTCGGTTTCGTGGATTGGCGGATCCTCTGAACCCTGTTGTGGACATACACATGAAAACGTTTGGACTGGTTGTAGAGGTAACCCAGCACAACTTTGCTGTCACAGTAGAAAATTACTTCATCAAGCTGAATGTCGAGCTCTTGAACGACAAGCTCAGCCATTTCCACAGCTAGCACAGCTGCACACAGTTCCAATCTGGGTATGGTGAGTTCGGTTTGCGGTGCAAGTCTAGCTTTCCCAAGAATGAAACCCACTTGAATTCGACCATTAACATCAGTTATCTTAAGGTATGCCACAGCACCAATTGCTTTGATCGAAGCATTTGAGAAGATACATATCTCTTTGCAACTGGCATTGGAACAAGAAGCAGTGGTATAAGCCCACATGATAGGAAGCTGTTGCAGATCTTGAAGTGAATTTTTCCATGCCTCCCAAACATTGCGTTTGTCCTGGGAAAGTGGACTATCCCAGTCTGTTTTGTCTAGAGACAACTCTCTCAGCAACGCCTTGCCTTGAATGGTCACAGGAACAACAAAGCCGAGAGGGTCAAAGAGACTGTTTATAGTGGAAAGGACACCATGTCGTGTAAATGGTTTGTCGTCGACTGATATGCGGAAGTTAAATGTATCCGTTCTGACGTCCCAACACAATCCCAGACTTCGTTGGGTGGGTACGTTCTCTTCATTCAAGTAAAGATCTTTAATGTCCTTAGCATGGTCTTTTGCAGGAAAAGCTTTCAGAACGTCAACACTGTTGGACGTAATCTTATGAAGTCTCAGTTTTGACTCTGAGAGTGATGCTTGAGTTTTCCGTAGTAGAGCAATCGCTTCTTCCTCTGTAGATGTGGAAAAGAGTCCATCATCCACATAGAACTCACGTTCTACAAAGTGTCTGGTATCTGACCCGTACTGTTGTTCTCCTTTCTTAGCAGCTCTTTTGAGACAATACATCGCCACAGCTGGAGAAGGGCTGTTGCCGAATACATGAACCCTCATCCTGTACTCAACAATGTCCTTGCTGGGATCATTACTTCGGTACCAAAGGAAACGTAAGTAGTCTCGATGGTCTTCTTTCACGACAAAACTATGAAACATCTGTTCGATATCAGCCATGACTGCTACTCGTTCTCTCCGAAAACGAATAAGGACCCCCATAAGATATTGAGAAATTGTCCGATCCTGATCTAGTGCATTGATTAAACTGCATAGTTTGGTTTCAATGTACTCGTTTACACGTTCATGTGTATTTTGAACCATAACTGGAAGACTTTTCCAACTACGATGTTCTTCATCCTCTATTTCTGCCGCTGCCTCCAAGACTTCTGCTTGGGCTATTGCGGCTGCAGCTTCTTTCTCAAGATTTAAGGCTTCAAGACTTGCCTCTAGTCTCGCCTTGTCGATTTTAATTTTGATCTCTCTTTGCACAAAGGCAACACGTGCGCGAGCTGCTTCTGCTTTAGCTCTTGCATGTGCTGCTGCAGCACCGACAGATGAGGTCTTTGAATGTTTAGAGCTTGAATTAATGCTTTTCACTGATGCTCCGTCTCGAGGTGGTTTCGGCTCTTTAGGTCTAGCGCCTTCAGGGTATACTTGCTCCATGTTAGTCGACATAGCTCACTGCCATAGGGTAATTCAGCCAGCTGTACACCGTCTTTTACTATCCTGCTCTCCTTGTGTGTATAAGGTACACAATTTAGCAGTAGCCTAACTCCATTTGAATAAATGCGCAAGTCAGGACGTAGCGTCTAAGCTCCTTTAATTGGTATACATTTCTTCTTGGAGTAAACTGAAATACAAAAAAGTAGCTATAATTAGCTTAGCATTACATAAATGCTTTTTAATGCACATCCATTAGCATTCTCATACAACAACCAAATCGTCATCCATAACAATTATTTCTTACAAATATACATAAAATATGCTTCTACAATCCAATATAAATAAACTTACAGACGGTGATGTCGTTGGCACGAACATAAAGACAGATGTTAGCAGATAAACGTCACCATCTGTTGCTTACTAAGAACTAAACAAAATGGCAGACTTCCAGTCACTTCCTATTCCCGATTTTCAAAATAAAACACATTTCAAAATAAAGTATCTTAAACTTACTACACGCTTTGCAATAATAGAATCAAAGGCAGAACAAAGTGGTTCTCTTATATTTGTCTAAAAACCTCTGCCAGTAACACGTTTCGGACCAAAAACAACCATTGGACCATCCGGTTGTTGGTTTCACCGCACTTTCCTGGGTCCTCCACTCATTACACCAGGATTGCTGTAAAGTCTCTGACACAACAAGTCGGTGACTCGATGCAATTTGCTGGGTTTCGTTACATAAGAAACTTTTAACTAATTGGCATAATGAACTGAACTCAATTGGAGTTTTTACTGTGACGTGCCCTGAGACCACTCTAGTTGTGATTTGGCGCTATATAAATGAACTGAATTGAATAGAATTGAATAATATGCAACATGCAATGTTTTCATGTTTCATTGCCTGAGCATCAAGCTTACATTATCTATGTGTATCATCATAATAGTCGTCATCACCACCACCACCACCACCACCACCACCACCATCTTCTCCATCACCAACATCTTCATCATCATCATCATCATCATCATAATAATCATCATCACCACCACCACCACCATCTTCATCACCAACATCTTCATCATCATCTTATTCATCATCATCATCATCATTATCCTCCTCCTTCTCATCGTCGTTGTCGTCATCATCATCATCATCATCATCATAATTGTCATCATCATCATCACCACCACACCATCTTCTCCATCACCAACATCTTCATCATCATCATCATCATCATCATCATCATCATCATCATCATCATCATCATAATAATAATCCTCATCATCACCATCTCTACCATCTTCTCCATCACCAACATCTTCATCATCATCATCATCATCATCATCCTCATCATCACCATCCTTCTCCTCCTCCTTCTCCTCCTCCTCCTCATCATCATCATCACCACCACCACCATCTTTATCATCCTCGTCATCATCATCACCACCACCATTTTCTTCATCATCATCTTCATCTTTATCATCATCGTCGTCGTTGTCATCATCTTCATAATCATCATCGTCATAATCATCATCACCACCACCACCACCATCTTTATCATCCTCGTCATCATCATTACCACCACCACCACCACCATTTTCTTCATCACCAACATCATCATCATCATCTTCGTCGTTGTCATCATCTTCATAATCATCATCGTCATAATTATCATCATCACCACCACCATCTTCTTCATCACCAACATCATCATCATCCTCCTCATCATCATCATCACCATCATCATCATAATCATCATCATCACCACCACCATCTTCTTCATCACCATCATCATCATCATCATCATCATCATCATCATCATCATTCTCCTCCTCCTCCTCCTCCTCCTCCTCCTCCTCATCATCATCATTGTCATCTTCATCGGTTTTGCTTTATGGGGGGTGGTGGGGCAGACAACCAGTCAGTACCTGGTGTGGCCACCACTTGCCTCACGCAGGGAAACACATCTCCGTCGCATAGAGTTGATCAGGTTGTTGATTGTGGCCTGTGGAATGTTGGTCCACTCCTCTTCAATAGCTGCGAAGTTGCTGAATATTCACGTCACTGTACCTCTGTGCATTCAAAATGCCATCAATAAAATGCACCTGTGTTCGTTGTCCACAACATACGCCTGCCCATACCAGTACCCCACCGCCACCATGGGCCACTCATTCCACAACGTTGACATCAGCAAACCGCTCACCCACACAACGCCACACACGAAGTCTGCCATCTGCCCTAAACACTGAAAACCGGGACTCATCTGTGAACAGAACGCCTCTCCAACGTGCCAAACGCCATCGAATGTGAGTGTTTGCCCACTCACGTCGGTTACGACATGAACTGCAGTCAATCCAGACCCCGATGAGGACGACGAGCATGCAGAGGAGCTTCCCTGAGACGGTTTCTGATTGTTGTTGCAGCTGTCCGGGTGGCTGGTCTCAGGCGATCCTGGCGGTGAACATGCTGGATGTGAAGGTCCTGGGCTGGTGTGGTCACACGTGGTCTGCAGTTGTGAGGCCGGTTGGATGTACTGTACTGCCAAATTCTCTGAAACACCTTGGGAGATGGCTTAGAGAAATTACAGTTTTTCTCAATTGCTAAAGCACAATTCCTGAAACCTTTTTCTTTTCCATTTTCTCAAAACATTAAACACAAAACCTCAGCTTCAAGCACGATTTACAAAACCTCTCATTCCTCTTGCAAAATCAAACTTTCGCCTCAAAACAGTTTTACATGTGCTCAAAATCAAACACTACTCTCAAATCATAAACAAATTGCTCAAAATTACATACACTATCCAGCAGTCAGTAAACAACACACCAGAAAATAGAAAGCACAATGTTTACGGCCATACAATTTGTTTACTTTACCATATACAGCCTTCAATCCATTGTGCTACAGTGTACAATGACAGTGGAAAAAAAACATACAATGAAAAACATCAAAGGACTAATAATGTTATCAATGGGCCTCTTCTTGTCTTTGGTCTGGGTCAGGCCACAGCACTTTGACATCACATGCAATATCTTCCCTCCTGAGGCAACGGGGGAAAAGCCTCTGGTGTGCCGTATCCAGCCTTGACATGATTCCTCACCTATATCACCACAGGCTAAATCAATGGCTTGCAGCAGATTTACTCTGATGTAGGGCTGTCTATCATACACTTTCCGTCTCCAAGAGGAAAAAAACTCCTCAATCGGATTCAGGAAAGGCGAGTATGGAGGGAGGTACAGGTTCAAATACTGCCCATTGATGGTAAACCATTCCCACCTTCAACAACTTGCTCTCTGAACTTGCTTATATTGGTTGTCACATCATTTGAAACAAGTGAAATCTATTTCGACTGATTGTGTTTATTCAATGACATTTGTGTTCTTGTTATGGGTAAATGTGTGCCACTTGTGTTTATCATTATGGATGACATGTACATTAGAGTACAGAATGTGTTTTAAGAATGAGAATGCGTTAAGAGTTTTGCTAAACCATGTGAAATGTTTTAAGATTTTGACAACAGACTCAACAGTTAGCCTAATGAGTTCAAGCAACTGAGAACTTTCTTCAGTGTTTTAGCAACTGAGAAAAACTGTAACATTCATTTCACGGGCAACAGCTCTGGTAGACATTCCTGCAGTCAGCATGCCAATTGCACGCTCCCTCAAAGGTTGCGACATCTGTGGCACTGTGCTGTTTGATGAAACTGCACATTTCAGGGTGGCCTTTTATTGTGGGCAGTCTAAGGCACTTTAGCATTATTAATGCTGTCTAATCAGCCCCTTGATACGCCACACCTGTGAGGTGGGATGGATTATCTTGGTAAAGGAAAAGTGCTCACTAACACACATGTAGACAGATTTCACAACAATATGTGAGAGTCATGGGTGTTTTGTGCATGTGGACAAAGTTTCAGATGTTTGAGTTCAGCCCATGAAAAATGGGAGCATGGCTTCCGGTTCCGGGTAAGGTGGGGATGGCATCGTAGCAGGGGAGCTCCCGACTGAAACTTACCAAATTGCCCCAAAGCGAAGACTTTAACTAGCTGAGTACACTTTAAGATAAATAAGGGGGCATAAATGACGTCCAGGAAAAACAAAAGGGCCAAGAAGTTATCTGCGGAACGAGCGGAGGAATACGACTTGCAGCTAACAGATAATGCTAACATTAGCTCCCCTGGGGCTAGCCGAAGCAACTCTCCCGTTCTGAGCGGGGTGGGTCCTCTGACCGAAGATGAGGAGGACCCGGTCAGCTTGACGCTGATTTTGAAAGAATTGAGAAGCGTTGGCAAGGAGGTGAAAGAATTTCGCAAAGACACGACATCGCAATTATCGGAAATAAGAGGTGAGCTGGATAAAGCTAACGCACGGCTCAACGAGCTGGAAACCAGGGTCTCTGAACATGAAGATAAACTCCAAAACACAGACGAGATTATGGCAGAGGTTTTAACAATGCAAGAAAGGCTTCAAGCCAAACTGACTTCGCTGGAGGCCTACTCGAGGAGGGAGTCACTCAGGCTATACGGAGTACCAGAGGGGGCGGAAGCGGGAGCCCCATCTGTGGCCCACTTCGTGGAGAAGCTGCTGCGGGAGAACCTCGGTATATCTTCTTCAACAGAGCTACAGATTCAGAGAGCACATCGAGCACTTTCACCACTACCCCCAGATGGTTCCCAACCTAGGTCGATCCTGGTGAAATTCCTGTGTTTTACTATTAAAGAAGAAGTGTTGAGGCTGGCTTGGCAGAAGAAAGGTTTTATGCTGAATTCGAACAAGGTCAGCCTCGACCACGACTACCCTCCTGAGATCATGGCCATGAGGAGGGAATATGCGGAAACTCGAAAGGTCTTAAAGGAGAAGAATATTCGGTTCAGGACCCTGTACCCGGCTCGGCTTAAGGTATTTTTCGAAGAAGGAGCGAAGACCTACAACACCGTGGAGGAGGCTACGGCGGATCTGGCGAGTCGGGGTCTGTCTGTGAAGGTGATTCCCCCTCCGGGGAATCCAAGAGAAAAGCTGCAAAGGTGTGCGCAATGGCAGGAAGTGGGAGGTCGACGCACGCGAAAAAACCAAAAGGTTCCAGGCTACAGAGAGAAGCTGCAAGTATACAGGCGAGGGGAGAAATGACTTTGCCAAATGGTCGTTACTGGACACTATGGTGAATTATAATTAATGTCGAATTTGGGTTGGGTGAGATACCCCATAGCTATGAGCGCTGTTATGATGGAAGGCCCCCTGTCTCAGGGAGTAAAAAGGGGTTTCCCTTCAAACACTGAAGGTGACGGTGGAAGAGATCCACCGTTGGAAGTCAGCTTAGGAGCCTTTAAGCTCCAGTTTTGTTCAACTGTTGATAATTGTTTGTTTTGTAAGGGGGGTTGCTTGTTGCCATTGAGTTTACGCTGCGCGCTGGGTTAATATGCTTTAATGAGTAGTCCATCAGTAAAAATTATTTCTTTTAATGTTAACGGGGTTTTGAATGTGATCAAGATGAGTAAAATATTATCTAAATTAAGGAAAGAGAAGGCCCAAATCGCATTACTTCAGGAGACACACATGAACCAAACTGACCATCTAAGATTGAAAAGAAAGGGTTTTAAGTACGTATTCTCTTCATCCGACAAAACCAAACACAAGAGGGGTGTGGCGACAATTATCTCTGGTTCTCTAAATTATGAACACATATCCGAAGTCTGCGACGAGGAAGGGAGATTTGTTAGAGTAACAGGTAGGATAGAGGGGTTCGAAATTACAATACTAAATGTTTACGCCCCACCTGGGAGTGATTGGCCTTTCTATAGGCATATTTTCGATCTAATGTTGGACTCCAGGGGGTTAGTTGTCTGTGGGGGGGATTTTAATCTAAGGCTTGATCCTAAAATAGATTCATCAAACCCGACTAATCAGACAACAACTCTCATCAGAAAAGTCTGTAGCTACATGGTAGAGATGGGAATAATAGATGTTTGGAGAGAGCGCCACCCTTCAACTAAAGACTTTACGCATTACTCAGGCTCATTTAAAGTATATGCAAGACTGGATTATTTTTTTATGTTTAATGCGGATAATGGCAGGGTTAAGGAATGCGACATATTAACAAGGGATCTGTCTGATCATAGCCCTATCTCTCTATCTATATTGATGGCTTTGAAAAAGCGCACCACGCTGTGGAAATTTAATTCACACCTATTTAATGATTTGACTGTAGTTTCTAAAATAAAGGAGGACATCAAAGAATTTTTAGAAATTAATGACACGGGCGAGGTAGCCCCAACAATTCTCTGGGATACGCTCAAAGCGGTAATGAGAGGTAAATTAATTTCCACCGCTTCCCACTATAAGAGGATTAAAGGGCAGAAATTAGTAGATTTACAGGCGACTTTAAAGTTGAAACAACAGACTGATATTGATTCTCCAAACCCTACTATAAAGCAGGAAATTAGGCGTTTACAGGGTGAAATAAATGATATATATACTCAAGAGGCCCAAAACAATTTAATTTTTTTGAGGCAGAAATATTATGAGCTAGGAGGAAAATCTGCAAAATACCTGGCTTATAAATTACGCAAGCAAAGGGAGGAAAATGCGATTCACCAAATTAAAGACCCCAAAACTTCCAATCTGCTGACAAAATTAGAAAACATACACCAATGTTTTGAGAATTTTTTTAGGGAATTATATGCACAACCCATTGCTGCAGAGGAGAGTAGTATTGACGCCTATCTTAGTTCTCTAGAACTACCTGTACTCCTGGGTCACCAAAATGAGTCTTTAATTCACCCCATTTCGGCAAGGGAAATTGATACAGCTATCTCCAGACTGAAACCAGGAAAGGCAGTGGGCCCGGATGGTTTTAGTTTTTGTTGGTATCGCAGTTTGAGGTCAGAACTAATTCCCATACTTCTTAAGTCATTTAATTACACCTTACGGGAGGGAGTAATCCCACCCTCTTGGAGGGAGGCAACTATTTCTATAATCCCAAAAGAGGGAAAAGACAGGCGAGAATGTGGAAACTATCGTCCAATCAGCGTCCTCAACCTTGATTACAAATTATTTACTTCCATCCTCGCCCGCAGACTGGAAAGTTTGCTACCTGACCTTATCAACTTAGATCAAACCGGTTTTATTTGCCATAGACAAACAACTGACAACATTAGAAGAATCCTACACATCTTTACTCAATTACAACAAAACAAAACCCAATCAATTATAAGTAGTCTAGACGCTGAGAAAGCTTTTGATTCTGTCAGATGGGTATTTTTGTATAAGGTCTTGGGGAAGTTTGGTTTTTCAGAAGGATTTATTAGAGTAATCCAAGCTCTCTATGATCAGCCCTTGGCTCGTATAAAGGTGAATGGTGATCTGTCTGAGCCCTTCGTTCTGCAGCGTGGCTGCAGGCAGGGGTGTGCAATCTCGCCACTTCTTTTCGACTTATTTATAGAAGTTCTAGGTCAATCAATTAGGCAAAATAATACTATTAAAGGGGTCACTCTAACAGGAGTGGAGCATAAAGTAGTGATGTTTGCCGACGATGTAATGGTCTGCCTGGAAGACCCAGAGAGGTCATTTAGAGAATTGATGTCAACTCTCACCAATTTTGGAATGCTATCTGGCTATAAGATTAACATCTCTAAAACACAGGTGATGACGCTGAATTATTTAGCCTCTGTCACCCTACGTAGGGAATTTGAGCTCAACTGGGATAATGAGAAAATTAAGTACCTAGGAATATATCTAACAGCGGACCTTTCTGAGCTCTTCCGGGCAAATTATGAGTCAACCTCTGCTGGTATAAAGGCTGATCTGCATAGATGGAATCTTGTCCCTTTCCTGAGTCTCAGCTCCAGGGTAACAGCAATTAAGATGAACATACTCCCAAGGCTGCTTTATCTCTTCAGAAATCTGCCAATAGACGTAGGGGACCACCAGTTCATAGAATGGGACAAATGGATATCCAGATTTATCTGGCAAGGCCGAAAGCCAAGGATTAAATACACCACCCTCCAGCTTCCCAAGGAAAAGGGAGGACTGGGTCTCCCCTGCCTCAGGAACTACTACTACGCAGCGCAAATAACCCCCCTTCTCTTCTGGTGTGACACATCGTACGTGGCTAGGTGGAAGGAATTGGAGTCTGGTTTGTCGGAGAGCTTTCCCCTACAGGCCGCTATTGCAGACAAGGGTTTAATGTGCCGGCTGGAGGGGCTGGGCAATCCCTGGCTGGCCCATACCCTTCAAGCCTGGCAGAAGGTAATCAACATTTGTGGGTTACAGAAAATGTTAAAAATATTTAGGTGGTTCGCGTATGATTCTGACTTCGCTCCAAATAGACAGGATTCTAATTTTAAATCATGGACGAGGTATGGTCTCACAACATTTCTCTCTCTTACCCATAGAAACACTGTGCTCAGTTTTGAGACTCTACG